>JARFOC010001290.1:345930-359387 GCA_031763485.1 Osmoderma eremita
GCGTTATGCTTTCAAACGAGAAATTCATTTCTTGACTAAAGAAACATTGTAAGAAAAAAGTTTACTCCCGCCAAGAGCAACTGTTTTACGATGAGTATTACGATTAGTAAGTATTCTACACACAAGAACAAACTTACTTCTCTTAAAGAAACTGACCCAAGAACGTCTAATTTCTTGCGATTAGAAAATACTTTTCTCTGTGCACACTATACAATAAGTGAAGAATTGCAAGGGTTGTTACGATAAGAGCCTACGTACTGTTTTTTTTAAATCAATCTGTAGTGTTTTATTGTCTTTATAGACTAGATTTTTTAGTAGCAGGTGGTAATAAATTAGGAAACCTAGTTTCAAGTTTAATAATTATATTATTGAGATCAACATATCCAAGAATCATTTTAAAATTGTACGACTCTGAATCTAAATTTTTAAGTCTTTCCTATCATCCAAAATTCTTTTCTAATAATTGTTTTGGTATCATTCTATGTACTTCCAAATCCATGAATATTCATATATACACTACGCGTCATTCCATAATGCGTTTATTACAAAACAAATACATATTTTGTTATATCCATTTTAACTCAGTATTTTTTCTGTTTCAGGTAATTCTTCCATTCTCTGCTACATCACTGTATTGAAATCCATACACTCGAAATCGATCGCGCTACATTTACCTTACGGACGTAAGAGATGGGTAAGTGGTGCGAATTTCATTCTGCCCTTCCTGATATATTACCCGCATCCAGTCTATTCCTTCGGCCTTGCCCCGGGCCCTGCTTGGCGTAGATAATACCACGAAAGCTCTGCCGTTATATCCCGGTTCCTGCAGTTATTCACGCAGCATTTATCTGGGGGAACTAGTGTTCCGACTGTAACCGATTCCCTGCCGAATCGTAATTTTCTGTCCCCATTGACATTATACGTAAGTAAGAAATCTAAAAATTATGTTAACCTGAAAAATTATAGTCTTTGAAATCCAAGTTTGCAACAATATTCTTTTTACTTTACTTATAGATTAGATATCTATGAATAACGTTAAATACGGAAACGAAATTTGAGACATTTTATCGCAATATTTAAAACAATAGTAACAATAGTCTATTTTCTTTATGGCCAAAGTACCTTAGTTAAAATTATTAGAATTTGCAGGGCTTGCAACTACAGTATTACGCTCGTGTAGCGAAGTATTACTCTTATGCTGTTACATAAATAAAATTTAACTTAAATAGAAATTATACAATATCGCATACACGATAAGACAATGTGCTATAGATAAAAATAGAATTGGTAGTAACAAGAAGCCGATATCTAAATTATTATTAGGTACGATCAACTAAGAACATATTTAATCCTCTCTCGAGTTTTTGGTAGTCGATTCTTTGCTTGATTGCGAAGAAAACGATGTAGATGATTGAGCATGTTGACTTTTTGAAAGAGCGTCGTTATTGGAAGTTGTCGTTTTTGTCTTCTCAGTTTAGTAAACGGACATTGCAACGGTTTCAAGGATTCTGTTGCAGTGCGAGTGATTTTTACATTGCATAATCAGTTATCTGTCTTTTTAATGTTTGGGCTTTTCGAAATATTGCAGAAAAATTTTATATCGGACGAGTCATCCAACCATTGCGTAAATCATTTCGGAAACCTATCTAGTATGCGTGAGTGTAAACCATCTAATACCTTGATCAAGTGGCTAAAGCATTGAGGTCGTGTTGTAAGAACACCACTTCAACATTTTCATCTGCCCCATTTGTATCAAAGTATATCTTGCATGAGTAACTTGTAAAATTCACTGAAAATAATTTTAAAGAATACGACTGCAAACTGTAAAATTAACTTGGGTGCGATATTAAAATCAAATTAAAAAAATTAAGCAACGAAACATTTAGCTCTGTTAAATCCATTGACAACTGCTTTAATTTGCAATTAAATTTTGATAAAGTGGTGTATTAATAAGCTATCGTTGAACACCTCTAAGTGTAGTATCGTGACGTACATTTGAAAGACATTGCCGATTTTATATTGCTATTGTATATCCTGTTCGCCTCTTCGTAGAATAAAAGACCCCGGTGGCATCTGTGATAGCGAATTATGTTAAGGCTAGGCAGCTAATTCGTCCAATCGGCAAACAACATGTTGGGTTTCATGTTACGTATTTGTAAACATTTTATTAAGTTTTACAACATAAGAACTCTATACTTTCTCTTATACAATCACGTTTAAGGTACGCGCCTTATATGACGTTCGTAGAATCACCATAGAACACGTACAGAGACGTTTTCTAAAATATCTTTTGGTGAGTATCCCTATAGCCCTTCCCAATGAAATACTAAACCACGCGGTTTCAACCAGTCGATGCGCCGTGGAAAGACGCTTATTTTGGTAAATAGTTGCTATTGCTTTGTCTTATCCTTGGAAGAATCGATTTCAGGTTTCAAAACTATGGAATTTTACCACACCATTAACATTACCTCGCAAACCGTTAGAGCTATCAGAACGCGGTTTCCACGGGTCGATGCTCCGTGGAAAGATGCTGATTTTAGTATATTGTGGGTCGCGATTATCTTCATCTTGTCCTGGAAAAAATCGATTTTAGTGTTCAAAAATATGGAAAGTTACCACATATTCGACATTATCTCGAAAACCGTTAGAGCTATCGGAACGCGTTTTTCACCAGTCCATAAACCGCGGAAGGACGCTTATTCTGGCATATAATAGGTCGCAATTATATTTATCTTATCCTTGGAAGAATCGATATCAGTGTTAAGAAATATGGAAAGTTATCACCTTCTTGCCAATATCTCGGAAAATTGTTAGAGCTATTGGAACCCGCTTTCGACCAGTCGATGCGCAGTGGACAGACACTCGTTTTGGTATAAAATAGGTCGCAGTTATCTTTATTTTATCCGTGGAAGAATCGTTTTCAGTGTTCAAAAATATGGAAAATTACCGCATTTTTGCCAATATCTCGGAAACAGTTAGAGCTATCGAAACGCGCTTACCACTAGTCAATGCGCCCTAGAGGGGCGCTTATTTTGGTATATAGTAGGTCGCAATTCTCTTTATTTTATCCTTGGAAGAATCTATTTCAGTGCTCAAAAATATGGAAAGTTACCGCATTTTTGTCAATATCTCGGAAACGGTTAGAGCTATCGAAACGCGCTTACCACTAGTCAATGCGCCCTGGAAGGACGCTTATTTTGGTATATAGTAGGTCGCAATTATCTTTATTTTATCCTTGGAAGAATCTATTTCAGTGTTCAAAAATATGGAAAGTTACCACATTTTTGCCAATACCTCCGAAACGGTTAGAGCTATTGGAATGTGGAATTTTGGTAGTTATTGGGGCGGTGAGCTTCGCAATTTCATCATAGAGACTTATTTCAAAAACTGCGTAAACAGTTACGAAAAGTAATAATACAGAAAAGAATTTTTTTTCGGTTACAGGGTAAGCGTATCAATTTTGAAGAAAGAAACAGCTTAACTGTTGCAGATCTTTTTTTAATCTTATTAGTTCAAACCAAACGGCTCTTGGGGAGTGCATCATTATTACATTTACTGATTTTCTTTTCTTGTATCATGCCCTGTGATAATCTACAATAAAAAAAAACAAAAGTTACTATTAAAAACAACTGTATTAAGAAACAAAAGTTGAAGATACTTGAAGATCAGAATGAAGTATTCCTTTAAGAATTTGTAAGGCTTACTAAAGAAATCCAGGAATAAATCGTACAGGTTGAATGCTACAAAGCATAAATGGAAGCAGATGTTTATCTCTCGAAGTTAGTAGGTATCATAAACTTCAGTGGTCGACTTGGGCAGTAATGCCAGCACAGATGTAATAAACATCATATGTATGTACACATATGTATTATCCGTTTCTGACATGGAACAATAACAAAACAAATCAATAACCACTTTTATCACGAGTTCCCTTACCGCAAATAGACCCCCGCCTTTCCACATTCCCTTCTATGTAAGCCAAATAAATCACCTAAAAGTTTAATAACTCAGGGCCAGTGCACAACGCCCAGAAACTACAACAGCCATAACAACACCGCGAAAAAGTGCATCCATCATCGAAGTTGGCCCATTAATTTGAGGGAACTGCGCCGGAGAAGTACCGCCGGTTGAGTAAACCTACGTATATCTGTTTCCCGTCCAATATAAAGCCGGGATCCTCCGTCTTATCGGGCGCAGTTCATTACAGGTACAATTACCTCTACTGGAAGCGCGAGTTCCCGCCACGTCATTGAGACAGAAGCGAACAACAAGTAATAGGTTTCGGTTTAAAGCCTGCAGATAATTTAGTGGCCCCCGTTAAAAAGCGGAGACCCGAAATTGTTTCTCGGAAGGAAACTCTGCGATTATTTCCAAGTGGAGAATGGGAGATGGGATTTATACGGTCTTTGCACGATAGCTTAGAGTAGGTCGCGCGTTCCGAGTCGATGTGGTACTGTCATTGACTGGTTTCCGTTAATTTTATATACGTGGGACACGAGACAATAAAAATAGGCGAGCAATTATAGGGCAACGTAGACAATATTGGAGGTAATCCAAACGTTTATTTTACTAAGGAGCCTATTCGCGCTCTATCAGAATAAATTGATTAAACAAAGTCAAGACAATGTATTTAATTTGTTAAGTATTAAGACTCTAAATGCTTTATTTACAAACAATAATGGACTCAGAATACCACCTTGCGTAACTCTCAAATGGAACTCTTATCATTATCTATCTACAATTGCGTTCAAAATAACACCAGTTACTCATAAATGTTTAAAAACATTTTTTTTTATTTTCCTCTAAAATTCCTTAGTGACATCTCCTAGCAACATCAGTAGTATTGAGGGATTTCCCTGTTAATTCAAATAGTAAACTAAACAAAATCATTCAAACTGTTACACTCACCGTGTAACAGGAAAAACAATTCTTTTCTCTAAAATACTATTTTATGAAGTTTCGTAAGTATTTATTTAGGATAAGTTTAAGGATTGTTTTCCTTTAGATATTAGTCAAAATATGCGATGTCTTCATGCATTTTCCATGAAATAATCAATTATCTGATTCACACTTATTTTCGGAAATACCGACAGTACGAATACGTCATCACTTTGACTGCCCCTAGTAACAAACATCCTGGATCAGGTAGACAAACAAAAACCCTCTTTGTTCGGTGCATACAGAAGATATGCATTTTAATTATTCGAATTCTAAATTATATTTAATCTCTTTCTTATTAAATATAGTGTTGTCAGATATCAATTTTAATCCTTATTACATTGCTAATTTTCTGAACGAATGAATACTTAATTAAACACAATAAAGCTTTGGTTTCGTATAATATTTTTAAATGAATATCTGTCGGTCTGTGATTGGTCGAACCCTTCGCTAGCCTAGGTAAATTTGCGACTCTTCTTCGAGAGAAAGCAAGTTCCAAAGCAAGTTCAGTTCGTTTTACAAGTTCGTTTCGTCTCATTCGCGACAAATGATCTTCGTCCTACCTGGACGGGACAACGGAGTTCCCTTCGTCCACCCAAGACACACAATGTTCGTTTCCGTCCGACCGCGACAACGCAATATCCCTTCTTCGTCCGACCAGGACAAGACCCGGAGCTCTTCCTCTCCGTTCGTCCAGGACAGAACAAAGCGTTCATCTACGTCCGATCACGACAGGACGATGTTGTTTGTTGTTATACATAAGTACCATCTGGTACGTGTTAGGTGTTACCTTGACCGCTTCGAAGGCTATTATTCAAGTTAGGAACCCCTAAGTCGCCCATCTAAGACTCACGTACTCACACACGGTCAAACAACTAAGTACTTCAAATCGTATTGTTCTAAATTCCATTTATTTAAAATTCTCTTTTAATTTAACTTTTTGTTATCATCAACATCGGAGGTGATCCAACTTGTAGTGTCGCAGTCGCGATCAATGTAGCGCATACAGTTTGTTCATACCGTTTATTCATTATTTATTTCTATTTTTAATACATTACAGGTTTTTTTCTATTGTTTTACTTTATTTAGTTACCAGATTCCTCAACCTTTGTTTGCCAACTACATACATTATAAATGATTATTTGATGTTAGGCATGTTTTATCGCATTTTTATTCTATTTCCCACGCAACCAATAACAATTGCAACACTTTGCTTTGCCTAAACACTAATTTTTTTCTCACCTCAACACATCCACCTGCAATCATTTGTAATAAAACTAATAGGAGTTGTTCGCATACTATGGTGTCGGTCCAATATTTCTCATAAAAGACATACGACATAAAGTATGTATGTTGATATTTTGCAAAATGTTATGCAGAATACGAAACGTCTACAAGTTGGGTCGACACCAAAAGCACGATAACGTTAGCTAAAGAAAGGGCTGAAGTTCTATAGTGGCCAGTACAATCTGCGCACCTCAATGCAATTAGGAATCCTTGCGGAGATGTAGAAGTGGGGATTTCCAAGGCTAAACCAAGAGCTGACGATTTATAGAAAATTACCCGGAGAGCTTGGTAGTCAATCTCACTTGAACGTTGCCAACAACTTGTAGATGCTATGCCTCGATGATGTAAAGCAATGATATCCAATAATGGTCATTCGTCTACTGCTTATTTGCTTTTAAATTTAATAAATTGAATTACCTATTCTTCCGTGCCAACGCTTTTCCTTTAAGGGACCGATATTAGCTTGAATGATCTATTAATCTATTATTCCACTAATATTATTATTAAACGACAACTATATAAAGTTTTTGATCTCTCATTTTTTCCTTATGATTTTTTCGGCGTGAGTAAAATATTAGCTTGTCCATTGGGCGCATTATACGTTGCTCGATTTAGTTCATTATATGATAAATCTCAAAATTGTGTCATGATTATTACGTATATATTGCGTATGTATTATACGTATATATTACGTATATAGTTTCACTTGCACTGAATCTCTATCAGGATTTACTTTCAACTTGAACGTTTTTTGCATGACTGAAATATGACATCTGTTCCTATTATGTTTAAAACTATTGTCTTAAAATATACCCTACGCATTTTTATTCTTATCTTGTACTGTCGGAACTGAATGTAAAAAATAAACTAAGATTCCATAACAAAAAATATCGTTTCCTTTTGGAAAAAAAACTTGACTATATTCACTATGAAACTAAAAAAATTTAAAACAAGATCAATTCATAAAACCGCCATTTTGTTTCCCATTGGGCACCAAAAATATATTATTTTTGTGTTTGGTCTACAAAGCATCATTTTCGAGATATACACCTGCCTCAAATTCTATATACAAACGTAATCGAAGAAGAAATCTTACATCACAGCGAAAAATATCAAATCTAAAACAGATTTCTAGTAATATTCGATCGCCATAAAGTACATACATCATATGTTGTGGCAATATCCATTTGGTTTTCACGGACATCCATGTGCCCGTTCAGTGTAATTCGATTCTTCGGGAAACCGGAGAATGTATAAAATCGAATTATTTTCGCATTCGCTGTACCATAAAGAGCGGTCGAAGCACATGACGAATTTCACACCGCGGATAACGTAGATAGAAGAGACAACAAGAGCGCGGACAGTTCGTGTTTCCGTGTTCGTGTGGAGTGGGACATATGGCGATTGTCTGTTTGACGCAGTGGATTATATAAAAGAGCTATTTTCTGTGTTGAATCGAATTTTACATTACCGAGAAAAATGGTTTCAAATTCGTGCGCATTATTTTTAGTAGCGACGCTTTATTATCGATAATTTCTCTCTAGAATATTGGGAAACATTGTTAAAATATACTAAATACAGTAGGGGTGCCCGAGCACATTTCGAGCGTTCAATTACAACGGGTAGCTGTTCTATTATAACAGATAACCGTTTAATTGTATCGGGTAGCCGTTCAATTATAACAGATCACCGTTCAATTATGACAGATAACCGTTTAATTGTAACGGGTAGCCTTTCAATTATAACAGCTACCCGTTGCAATTGAACGGTTATCTGACACAATTGAACAGTTATCTGTCACAATTGAACGGTTATGTGTTATAATTGAACGGCTACCCGTTAGAATTAAACGGTTATCTGTTATAATAGGACGACTACCCGTTGTAATTGAATGATGTGCTCGCGCTCCCCTATCTCTCTCGCACTCCATGTGAAATCAAAGATGGCGGAAATGTGAATTGAGACCCCTGTGTTAAATCTTATAGGATTTCGTTCCAGAACTCTCACAGCTATTCTACTTTTAGATTTATTTATGTTTTGTTTGTTCCATACCAATTTTAATTTTTACCTTATATTGTATACTATAAACACACTGTTCGGATTACTCCTACCGCACAAGTATTAATTAATTCGGGACGTCACGTGTTTCGGGAATACGTGGATTCCCATCATCAAGTCCGGCACCGAATGGCTTTCGCAGAGCGCTTACATTATACACACGTACTGCCTTCCCCTCTCCCCTTCACTCCCTCTACACACCTACCCAACAAACACACATGCAACAAATTTCACCACTTTGCCCTGCCGGTACAATTCCAAGAAAAAGACCGCGGCGCGCTCTCAAAGGCACGTTTTTTAACCGTTAAAAATAAATGAAACACTGTTGACAAAGAGACCGACGCCGTCTTAAAAGCATGTTTTGTAACCGTTTCACAATAAATCAAGAAGTGTGTTTATCGTGCTGCCCCACAGTCCTTGCCATCTTTATTGTATATTATATTTTATCTTTTGACTTTACACTATGTATGTAATGAAGCAGTATATGACAATGTATGTAATCGTTGTTGCAGACATTAAACTATATCTATCTATCTATCTAACGTATAATAGGTTGGCTACTATGTCGCTTAACGTTACCTGCAAGAAATACCTATGTGTAACGTTACAAAAAAGAACAGTATACGGTATGCAACAGAACCTGACCATCTTACATGTCCTATATGTAACTATATGTAGCCTATATGTAAACTTTAAGTTCGTAGTGTACACCAAAACTCCACGAACAATAGCGACGAACTATTAGAAAAGCAAACAGCAATTTTTACAAAACCGATACTCCAAGCAACAATAGAGATGCGCCGGGCGCAATCCGTCGACAATAGACATTATACAACAGAAAGCTGCCGCCTCCGTTGACAACCATTTTTGAAGTTGTTCGACCATAAACTACACGAGGGCTGTCAGGAAAAGTTCCTTCTCCGTGACTACATACACACATCACCGATATGTGTGCACATTGCACATACAAATGTACTTTTCCCCACTGAATGCGTCTGTCTTCTTTATCGGAAAATGCCATCTATAGCCTCGGGTTTGTGTGCGCCGAGAAAATTGCCATCCCCGGCCCGTATCGTCTAGCTGGCCTTCGAGCAATATAGCTTCCTACTGAAATGCGCTGCGCCTCCTATCTATCTGCTAGTGGTATCGTTCGATTGTTGGAAATTTAATAGTCTTGAATTGCGAAGGACTGCTTTGTGTACTACTGCCTAGTTTCGTTGTTCAAACACGTAAAGCGAAAGAAGATATCCATCTCGTTCATCTTTACTTACAATAACAATTCAAAGATTTTGAAAACCTTTAATTTTTTAACCATGATATTATTATATGCATATACATTAAACATCAATGAAATATGCAAATATATACGCACATAATGCTTTTGGATCACACAACACAGCTGGTTATGCACAGCATTAGTAGCGACAGACATTCCCACGTACAGACAGCTGTACAGATTTCGCTATAAATGCTCCGCTTTACGCTAGATGTCACCTATGAGTTTTCATTGTCAACATCTATTGTAAGGTGTTTGTATGCGGTGTGCTGAAAAAGTACTAGGCACTCCCCCTCGTACACTGATGAGGACCAGGAAGTCCGAAACAGCTATCTGTACGTGGGAATGTCTGTCGCTACTAATGCTGTGCATAACCAGCTGTGTTGTGCGATCCAAAAACATTATGTGCGGAGATATTTACATTTTTGGTTATATTATCTTCTTGGCAGAGAGCATTGGCACAAGTGATTTTCAGAATTTTTACTTTAATTTTTTATTGTTGATCTTAATGAATTAGTTGATTTGTTTCAAGTATTCCTCATGGCCATACTTTTTAACAACCACCCTTTTTTAATGTATTAAAAAAGTGGGTGCCAGACGTCACTGACCATTGAAGTTAAAGCCTAATTAAAATATTTACATGACAGAAAACATAATATAATAAAATAGCAATTTGTGGTAATGAAAAAGCCCGTACTATTCGCAACTTTACGACGACACCCTTAAAGTTGCTCGCATAGCTCTGTTAGCTACCTTTATTTTATATATTTGTTTCGGCCCTTTCTAGCCCATGTTTTATGATATTTATAAATATAAATTTATATTTAATTAATTGACCTATATAAAAAATGCACTATAAATGCTTAATAATAATGACCGAATCAGGATTCGAACCAATGGATAGGGCGCATTGAGGCCTGCCGACTAATCGATAGGATACACGAGACCAGTGAGGTTTACATATTATTCCCTGGCATAGCGGGAGTGAACTACGAATTATTAATTTTAATAATAATCCAATATCGTGTGTGCTGGAAAATCTGTGCGTATTGCATTGTCATCGGAGGTACGCAAGTTTAATCAATCCGATAGGACATTCAGATGTGTGTTAAAATTGCATTACTAAATATGTTATATACCTACATAGCCATGTTATATACCTGCATACATACAAGCAACTCCAGTTAATATAAAGCTTTAAAAAAAGGAGAGATAAGACAAAGTTATTTTTTGTATTTCATTCTTAACTATCGTTAGTAATACTAAAGAAAATGTAAAACTCTTTATTTGGAAAAATTCCAATAAATTATGCGAGTCAACGCGAATTCCTGTTGTTACACTTTGTATATGACAAGAATGATTATTAAAATTAAATAATTATTTTATAATTGCGACACTTGTGGTCAGCAGAATCGCGTGAAGTTTTGCAGGTATAGGCAGCCATATATGCTCAGCACACGCTGAAAATTTCAACTGTGCACACCCTCTGGTTCGGTCTCTACGCTCCTCCAAAATTCCTGGATTTTACTTCAATTTTTTTTTATTTCGTCCTGGCAGTTACAAAAATTACTCATTCACATCATTCACCTAGTGGTAATTTATTTCAGACTCTTTTATTAATTTTCAAACACCATTCGCCATATATGGTGTGAGGTATCATTTTAAAACCCTCTTTCAGGTTACTGTGACGTTCACGTAGTAGAATAATCTAGGCGCTTGCGCTCATTGGCCAACCCCTTGTGACCTGCAATCATTAAGGGAGTCTTCATAAGCGCCTTACGCAAAACGCTCGCTCTTTATTTTTCGACCCTTATCACAAATGATTTAAATTAAAATGAGTAAAATGACCCCACGTTGGGCGCCACTTATAACAAATGATTACACCTAATCAAAAATGAGTCCCACGTGTTGGGCGCGAATTATTACAAATGCTTATTACTTAATCAAAAATAATTAAAAAATTAGCCCCCGTAGTTAGGCGACAATTTTTATTATTTTTGATTAAGTAATAATAATTTGTAATAATTCGCACCAAACACGTAGGACTCATTTTTGATTAGGTGTAATCATTTTTAACAAGTGGTGCCCAACGTGGGGCCATTTTACTTTTGATTAAGTGTGAGGTGTAATCATTTGTAATACGGTCAAAAAGTCAAAAAGTAAAACTATTACGCTACTGTGCTATTTTTATTAACAATTGTTGCGTATTTATTTTTTATTTACAAATTTAGAACGTCAGCTGGCTACATCGTTTTTGTTCTACAGCTTAGTTTAGAAGTAATAACTTATTTCTTTATAATACATTTTTTTCTTTATTTTCTCAAAATTATCATGATTTCATTTCATTATGACTATCGGCAATATAATGTGTTAACGGTACTAGTATAGTACGCAGTTACTCTGTTAAAGTTCTCCCCATCGATTCTAACGAAGTCTAATGAATGGGATCCAAGTAACGTATCACCTGCAGGCGGCCGCTTATTATTAGCCCCGCCTTCTTATAGTCGACCACCTACATCGTTGTTTCCTATAGCCGTATCGTTTGCTTCCGCTACGTAAATCTCGCACAGTACAATTCTTCCAGAGTCGGAGCTAGCCCTTTAACGTTTATTAATATTTTTTCCTGTAGTTTGGGTTAAGACAAAAATGCCATATTTTGGAATACAGTTGCTCGTATTGTTTTACGGAATATTAATTTCACATGTGTTTTTTTTTATTCCCCTTGCGAGATTATTACGCATACATGTGTTTTTAAATTTAAAAAAAATCATGGATATGTTGTACTTGAATCAAATAAAGTATAAATATGAAGCAATAAGTTCCTGAGTTATTAAATTTTATTTCTGACGTTGGGACTCGACTATTTGTCTAAATACACCGGAATTTCGTTAAGTATACTCTCACGTTTTCCGGATAAAAGTGTTAAAAACAATATACAAGAACATATCAGACTATTAACACAAATTACTAGACTTTATCCGCCAATTCCCACCTAAAACACGCTAGGTGCAGACACCAAAAGTGGCGACACACATGCAATCGTTACGGATCGACCGGACCACGCGATTTTGCGCGATTTCACTTGGCTGCTTATCGAACTGCCTCGCTTCATTTCAACTAATCACACTACGGCTCGCGTTCGCCGTATCTGGTGATTTATTTAACACCCGAGCTACCGTTGCATGCCAGCTAGCGTATATAGAGTAGCCACATTCACGCTGTCGCATAGGTGAACATAGTAGTGCGGTCAGAATATGCATTCTCTAGCGCCGTATTCCGAGATATTCGCGTTCCCATGCCTGGCGATAATGGTCGGGCGATTTTATTGCCGCGTAAATTGCTGTAAATCACACCCACCGAGCAGCTAGAGCTAAAAGTACCTGCTACGTTGATTTGTGTGTGTGTAAGTGCCCGGCTTGTATTAATTTTGTTTTTCATCGGTTTTTTGACCCCGCCACGCCGTGCAGAGTCGTAGTAGCCTAGAATTTTGACAGCGCAAATTTCGAAAATAAATTGGAACGCAAACAATAATAACCAGTGTAATAATAGCTTTATAACAGTAAATCAAATGGTTGTGCGTGTCAGCGGTATGTACACTGGTATGTGAAATAATAGTACACACATAAAAATACGGAGTTAAATCTAACTACTATTTAACTCTTTTTGGTAGTTCCCTCGCGTCGCTCCGTTTTCGGTGTTAGATTGAAAGTAGTTAAACTTTAACTCTTAATAAGGTGGAATATGTAGATAAATTCTTTCCTTAAAGGATTAAAATTTCCTCCTGAAATGAGTAAAAGCCTCCCGTTAAAGAAGTGAAATTCCCTCCTCCAAAGAGTCAAATTCCCTCCTTAAAGGAGTAAAATTCTCGCTTTAAAGGAGTAAAATTCCCTCCTTAAAG
>JARFOC010001290.1:367111-378730 GCA_031763485.1 Osmoderma eremita
GAGTTAACTCGTGATCGGTCAACAACGTTTGGGCATGAAAACACGAGTTAACTCGTGACCGGTCAACAATGTGTTAAGATATTTAATCACCCCTTGAAAATAAAATCAGAAGATAGTACACATCCTGTATATGTTTGTCGTTTTTTTTTTAAATTCTATTCTAACTTACTTCATCATCTTGTGTTCCTTTACTCTTTAAAATTATTCCCAAATATTTAAACCCTCTAATTTGCTCTAACGTTTCGTCATCTATATTGATATCTAAATATTGATCATCCTTGTTAGACACCACCATTACTTTGGTCTTTTCCTTGGCAATAATTCATATTTTCCTAGTATATTTGTCTATATTTTGATGTTTGTTCCTAACGTTTCTTACTACCAATGCGATATCGTCAGGAAAGCCTCTACTTTAACAAGCTTATAATAACGTTATTGATTTCGTTCCAACTTCATCTTATTACTTCGTCTATAAGGCAAATGAATAGTAATGGACTTAACCCTCCTCCTTGTCTAACTTCTCCTCCATTTCACATAGAGTACTAACCTGTAATAAAGTGCTGATTTTACAGCCACAGAACAAATTTTATCGTTACCTGAATTAATACCAAAATTTACAGGATATATATCTGTATTTCAATACAAAATCTAGCATATATATTTCGCACGTTACATTATTCTGCTTATTGTCTTAGAAAGCCTTAATTATTACACTATCAAAATACGACGCGGTAAATTAAACAGAGGAGAATGAAGTTCAATACCTTGAAACACCCAAAACAACACCGTACCGCCTCACTAAGCCTGTGGCTATCTCTCTCTAAGTATTCCTGATATTCGGATCGACTCGATATCCACTCCTTATGGTAAGCAACGCTCGAATACACTCCAGGAAAAGCTCTTCCGCAACCCATTCCCAACGAGACAATAGCGATTTGTAGTTTGGGCTGCGTAAAGGTGAGGGCTGCTCCGGAATCCCCGTGACAAGCGTTCCTGTTCTCTTGGGGCGGACCAGCGCAGTACGTATCCGGAGATATTTCGTAGTTCACGGTACTGTATATGTTTTCACATCTCGTCCTCGAGATAATGGCCACCTCAATTGATCTCATATGCTCCAAAACACCCTGCCCCATAAAAACACCGCACGCCCAACCAGCCAAGACCGCCCTATAATTAACGTATTCTTCCTCTCTTTGCGCCAATCTTATCATCTGTACATTTGAGTTCAAATCGAAAGGCCTTTTGATCCCGATGAGGGCTATGTCGGATCTATATCCCATACTGTCGTAATTGTTATGCAAAATAATACTAGCAGAGTTTCTAGTTTGTCCACTCTTATCGGTCAATTTGGCGATTCCCATCTTCAATATCAGAGTATCTACGGTAGCCGACCCATTCTTTACGTAACCGGCAACGCAATGGGCGGCTGTTAAAATAAAGTTGGGTTTGATGTACGAGCCCGTACATTTGAAATCATCACCCTCGAATATGGCGACCGTGTACGGAAAATCAGAGACTTCGACGAACTGGCCGCCTGCAGCCGTCGGTAGGACTTTACTGTATTTCGTCAGGCCAATAACTTCCGTTAATATTGCTAATAAGATTACGAATAGAAGGTTTGACATCGTCAATGAAAATTTGTGACGGATTGTGAGGTTTTAGTTGAACGTCAACGATTGGTAGCGTAGCCAATGAGAGCTGGGGATCTGCGTTCAACCTGTTCATACTTTTGACACACATCTAATTTTTATGACAGGTCTCCAAACTGTAATAGAAATTCTTAATACCTCGTCTTGTAAGAATATTTCTTGCAAAATACATTTCGTAACCGTAACTAGTGAAAAATTCAATATACAATAATAATATAATACGTATTTCAGTAACATTGCATGAACATACATGCAATAAAACATACAAACCATGTGGGAAATAACTCGGTAAAGGACAATAACTAACAATTCACATCTAACGCTAAAAGTTTTACCTCCCTTTCAAAAACATAAAAATTGTCCAACTTCCTTGATGTTAAAGGTAAGTCATTAAATAACTTGCAACTAATATAATCCGTAAATATCGAATAACCATAAAATTTTGTAAGAAAATTTGCAACGAAAACGAAGGTTACATAAAATCCGTATTGAACATCAAAATCCGCTGAAAATCTGATTGTCTCAATCGGTGATTTCATATCGTAATGAAGCTTGAACATTTCAATACCAAAATACTTTTGAAGTTTCGTAATTGCAAGATGATTTTAATGTTTTTAAGGCATACGAAACTTTTGACGCTCTAGCGTCAACAGTAATACCTAGCAATTTAATTGACATTTCCCTGCGAAAACCAAGGGTATGCTAGAGTAAATCTATTCATCTCCAATAGCTTTCAATTGCTATTATGACGACGTAAATGATGTCTCTCCATCCTCGATTAATGCTAATGAAACGGGGAAAGGAAATTGATCGCAAAATAAACACGAAAACCTCGGGATGACAAATCGACAAATCTTCCATTTCTTTTTTTAAATTTCCACTGATTTTTCAGTTAATAAGACCTTATTGTCACTTAAACTATCGAAACACCAGCGGCAAACTGTATTGACGTTTAAAATGACATGACGAATCTTTGGTTATATGTAGCTCGTAAACTACTAGCAAATAGAGCCTTGTCTCCTAGATTATTCTGATCTGTGTATATTTTTTGACAAATTTTATTACATGGTCTGTAAGATTACGGAAATAATGTTTGATAACTAATAATGGGGAGCGAGTAAAAAATAAGGAAAATAATTTTGGAAATATCGCATGCGTTCCTGAAGAAGGGGCCAGTGTTATAGATCTAGACTTAATCTCAGAATGGCTAGTGCTCTTATCATTAGTGCATAATTTATACTACACCTTTTTCTTAATTTTGAGAATTTGCCTATCAAATTTTAATCAATAAGGCAACCAAACAAAAATTTAATCCCACAGTAACTGATATTAGAGCACCTTTGTACAAAACTTCGTGGAGTGTGTGATATAGACGGAACCATAAGGTTGAAGATATCAATTAAATGATCCCCAATTGACAGTTATTCCACTGGTAATTTAACGAAGAGCATAACCTGCAGGGTTTTACCGTAACCAGAGATATTACGTGTTACGCTCCCTTCCTTTAGGACTTTCTACGTTCTTGGATCCATGTGAAAACGTCGATATGGCAGTAACAGCATTCTATTCGAAGATATTCTCCATCGTAGACAAATGTGTTCCGAAAAAGACTGCATCATCTCGGAAATATCTGGTCTGGTATGATCCATCTATCATTAGGTCTATTAAACTTAAAGAGTATTACTTTCGAAAATGGAAGCGGTACCGATCAGCTGGGTACTATGAGGAGTTTTCCAGATTGCGTAAAGTGGTGATGAACGAGATTCAACACGCTTATAAATGGTATATATCTAACACTGAACATCTGGTAAAGGAAGACCCGAAACAGTTCTGGTAATTTATTCGTCATACGCAGGGTAAATCAAGAATTTTTTTTCGAGCGTTTTCATCCTCCCGACGCATCAGCCAGTATCTCTGCGGTGAGTAATTTAGCATTCGGCTGCATGCAAATCACATCTATAAGGACCGATGAGGTATTGGATGTGCTGAGGAAAATTAAGCCAAATAGTTCTTCAGGTCACGATTACCATCCTTTATATTATCCACTTGTTCCAAAGTGTTTGAACAAGTGCTTTATCAAAAACTCTATGCTCGCGCAAAGCCTGACATTTCGGCTTGTCAGCATGGTTTCATAACAGGTAGGTCCACTGTGACAAACTTGGTTGAGGCTACCCAGTATGTGAGTCAGTGTTTAGATAACAGGCAGCAAGTTGAGATAGTTTACACCGATTTCGCGAAAGTATTTGACACCATCGATCACATCTTGATTTCCAAATTATCTTCATTTGGATTTTCGGACATAATTGTAAATTTAATGTCTTCGTACCTGCAAAACATATGTATGCCACAATGGTTTCCACTCAGATTGTTTTAAAACTACCTCAGAGGTTCCACAAGGGTCAAACTTAGGACCGTTATTATTTAATATTTACATTAATGATCTTTTAACACCATTTACATGCAAGGTCCTAGCATATCCAACTCAATTTCAACAAATGTGCTGTAGTAAGCTACACTAGATGTAAATCACGTATCACTTATTTCTACAGTTTGGACCGGGTTGATATCGCAAGGCATGTCAAAGCCAGAGATTTGGGAATACAGTTTGATACTCACCTCCTGTTCACAGAACACATTACAGCCGTATATAATGCTGCCTTTCGTAGCCTTGGATTTCGGATGCGAGCTTGTCGAAATTTTCTGATATCACTGCTCTTAAAACTCTTTTTTATAGTATGGTACGTAGCAAGCTCGAATATGCTGCTGTAGTATGGTATCGGCTATATACACACCAATGCCTTGAGTTAGAGAGAGTGCAAAAGAGATTTTCGAAATACCTTTCCTTCAAGATTACCGCCACTTATCCTTCACGTGGAGCGGATTACCACGGCTTGTCTCATATCCATAACATGGATTCTCTGGCTCAAAAGAGAGACGTCTCTAGCGCCAATTTCTTGATTAGACTAATCAATAATTCACTCTTCCTCTTTCCTTGGTCAGATCGATTTTTTTGTTCCTAGACCTGGCGCATGACACTTTAACACATTCCTGATTCCCAAGGCGCAAACTAATGCTCGTGTAAAGCACCATTAACACATATGGCTAGGAACGCTAATAAGCTTTTTGAGGATCCGTTCGCAATAATTCGTCGCCACTAACTTTATTGTCAGGGTGCTCACATGTATAATTTTTTGTGCATGTTATTTATGCATAAATATGGCCTAACGTAATTATTTTTTGTATATTATCCTGTAAATAGATTTTTTTAATCTTTTGGGTAATAAAGTTTATTATTATTATTCTACTGAAAATGGAAATACGAAATATGTATTGCAAGTAATTTATTCATTGAAGTGGTAAGGGTATTTTTAATTTAGTTCCACTAACAGAGAATTGAGCTTTTGAGGAATTGTCTTGAGCAATTGTTTTTTTTTTAACAAACTATGCTACTACGCTGACTTTAAGTTTGGTCAAAAACAACAAGGACCTACACAAACGTCCTAGAAAAAATTTGCTAAATTTAAACATTTTTGGAAATTTTAAGAAGGATAAGAACTTTTTAGCGGAAAAAAAAATTTTCTCGCAAAATATAATAAAAGTGCTATTAAAATAATGTGAATGAGGTTTTCCTTTAAATTTTAAAGCTTTTCTGTAAAATTTTAATAAACAGACGAACACACGGGATTTTGCAACCGCATTCACAATGTGGGTATAAAATACTGTTACACTCATCGTGTAACCGTAAAACAATTCTTTTTCTAAAATACTAAAATATTATTTTGTGATGTTTCGTAAGTATTTATTTAAGATAAGTTGAGAATTGTTTTCCTTTAGATTTGTCAACATCTGCCGCGCACTCATAAAATTTTTCTTTGAACTAAGCAACAAACCGATTTACATTTATTATCGAAAATTCCGACAGTACAGATATGCATTTTAATTATTCGAATTTTAAATTATATTTAATCTCTCTCTTACTAAATATAGTGTTGTCAGATATGATTGTAATCCCTATTACATTGCAATTTCTCTGAACGAACTAATACGTAATTAACCCGTGGTTCAAGATAGTAAAGCTTTGTTTTCACATAATATTTTTAAATGAATGTTTGCCGGCCTCTGGCCGAACCCTTCGCCAGTCCAGGTAATTTTGCAAGTCATCTTCGGGAGAAGAAGACTTTCACACATCTAGGGTTCTATTCCAACAGTTCGTTTCTTAAATTCATTTCGGCCACTCGGGACAACAAGTGACTTCGCCTGATCGGAGTGCGACAGCGGTTTTTCTCCATCGATCGGGACATCAACTGAGTTCCTCTCTGTTCGCCCAGAACACCCAATGTTCGTCTCTGTTCCCCAAGCAACAAGACAGCATCTCGTCTTCATCTGTCCAGATAAGACCCCGGAACTCACTTCTCCGTCCCGACGGGGAAAAAAACCGTTCGTCTAGCTCCGATCACGACAAGGCAGTGTTTATTTTTTTTTATAAGTGTCATGTGTTACGTATTGCATTATAGTTTGTTAGAAGGGAGAAATATATCCAGCAAAACATCAGCAAACATACATTGCATTATAAGGGGCATTAGTCGAATCCAAATAAATTATTCTTAATAAAATGGATTGACTTCGTCTGAACGTCATTTGTCGTCATTATTTAAGAAAATCTTACAATCCCGATAAATTTGAAATAATTTTACATAGTACATCTTCGCAAAACCCGTCTATATTATTTCCCCCTCGACTCCTAACAACACCAAATTATTTATTATAAAGAACCGAGTAAATTCTACGCAGTATTCAATCCGAGATGGCCGAAATCGTTTCCCGAACAAATGGCATTAGATTTTCCGCCGAAAAATCCGTCCCAAGTGCCCGGGAGTTGGAATGGGCGCATCGTCGCAGTAAAATCTAGAAGCGAAGCCCTCGTCTGACGGAATCCCGCAAGCCGAGGAGGAAGAAGAAAGGAATATGAAACGAGAGGAAAATGAAAAAAGTTGGTCTCGCCGTAGACGACTTCGAGAGACAAAAAGTGACGCGCAAGAAGTCGTTAGTCAATCCTTGACAAGCGCGAGTCATCGAGACGTGGTCGGGTCGGAATTTCGTTCTTTGTCTGCCGCGGTAGCAAAGTTCTGAGAGTCGAGCAAATGTGCAAGTGGAAATGGTAACGGTCTTGGTGGTGAAATTAGCTGATGGATGGAAAATCTCATACGGTAATTGTTTATGCTCAAATATGAAGAAAAGAGACGAACGAATCTTTCTTCTCGAAAGAAAAGTTTCTAAAACTTTTCGGCGAAAAATTACATCATTTAGGAAATTACTAGAAATGAAAAATTCGTTAAGTAGAAAGAGCTGAAAATGAAAGCTTATATAATTGAACTAGAAACTGAGCCTCAAAAAATACTGATATATGTGTTGTAATGGAGCGGACATACATTTGTGTATCTCTAAATGTCGGACGAGGGAAATTAAATTATGTTAGAATTAAATAATGCTATGAGGGAGCAATACTCCTCAGTTACAGGGACGTTGAGAGGATGATAATTCATTCTGAACTGAGAACCGGAGATATTTATCATTATTGAAAAAGAAATGTCAAAATCATCACTGCATCCGGAAGATTTTTGGCAATGATAAAGAAGGAGGTCTGAATCATTCGCGTATACTTAAATATAGATACAGGGAAAAGTATTCACATATGATATGGAAGTAACATTACAAATTGGCACCCATAACGTGGGGTATTGTTAAAAAGATATTGAAAATGGCGCCCAACGTGGGGCATTAGTAAAAAAATAACTCTTCCTTCTTTATTAAAAAGAGGGGGGGGGGAATAACATTACTGTATGTACATTTGAAAAGCTGAATGGACAAGAAGCAGCCGCCAACAACAAAAAAATATATATGACATGGTAATTTACTAAAACGTCGAAAATGTATCCTTAAGGGAGACACTACGCTCGTACATACAGTGAATTACCGTAAGTGACGGCGTCATTTCGTAGAATTAGACGTAGGCAAGTAAAGTACGTACCTAAAAGGCACACGAGATAGCATGATAATGTATGGACGTAATATAACGTGTTCGATGTACCGATAACGCTAGACTAAATCGTCTAAATTGGACGTTCCAATACCATTAGCACCGTCTGACAAAGACGTGTATGTACACAGACCATATGTCAGGTAAGAATCCCTACAATCGCATTGTGTTTGAGTATTTTTTTTTCTTTCTTTTTTTTTAATTCGTACTCAATGCATTAGTAGGTATACAATTTTTTGTGTCATGATCACCAGTTCGATCCGTTTTATGGGATGATTCATTTTTAAGTTCCAATACAACTTTTGTGAATATATAAGTATATCAGATTCTACTTTTTAAAAGTTATTGATTCTCCGTATATCGTTTTGTTAACAATAAACAAATAAATAAAAAATACAAATCCTATAGGGCAAGATGGAAGGTCTAACTTTGTGTTGTAAAAAAATTAAGAATGCGTAGCTTAAATCTTTTACTTTATTCAGTCTTGAGCGATAATCAAAAAACTAAAACAAACTTCTAATTAATAGAAATTAATATTTGGTCAAAAATCAATTACGACTCGTAAAGTAAAACCTTAACATATTCCATTTTGCCCTCATCTTGAAGGCAAAATGGAATATTTTTTATATTTGTATATAGCTTAAGTTTTGCAATTAATACATAAGAAACAACCATTTTCTGAATCAGTACACAGCTCATGTGCCCGTTCACAACACGACGGACATTGTAACCAGTCTTCTGTAGGTGGTTCCTCGTATTTTTCTCCACAAAACAGGCAAAATACATCTCCTTGAGAAGGCTGCTTCGCATTTTCATTCTTATTATTTGCTTCATCGGTTTTCTCTGTCGTTTTATGTTTTCCCTTCCCGTTCGCCTCTGTTTTCCCCTTGCCTTTATAGTCATATTTTTGTTTATTATTACGACTTGTAGTTTTTTTTCCATTGCTGCCCTGTTGAAAATATAATTTTGGTTTCTTCTTCGGCTCATTATTCGTTTCAACCATTGCTTTGTATGGGGAACTGGTTAAGATCTCTGACTTTTGACATCTACCTTTTCGCTTTTTTATAGTAGGAGTTACTTTTGGAGAAGGGAGTATTTGCTTTGGAGATATAATATACGAAGTAGATGGCTGTTCTAAACTAATGCAATAGACATGGGATTCAGTACGCTCTTCTTCATTCTGTGATACCCTTATCTCTGTGTTTACTTTTTTCTCATTAATAACATCTTTTTTTACAGTCACAGCAGTTTTCCCATTGTCTTCTATCTCTGTATTGCTTTCCTGCTCAGTACCGTCGTTCATTTCGAGAGTTATAGCGTTTTCGATAACGTCATCTCTCTCCATGTTCGCAGCCTTCCGTCACTGCAGCATTGTCACTATGCATGACTGGATTTATTGTAGTATCTGCGTCGGCATTTTCAGTGACTGGTGCGTTTCCATAAACGAAGGCCGGAGCAAAATCCAAATCTGTGAATAAATTCCTATTAAAGGGGGAAATTCCTGCATTTCTAAAGCCGCTGGTGCATTTTGCACGGTGGCACTTCTTTCGTAAGCAGTACAAACCATTTTCGCAATATCGAACAGGGTCACTCTTCTCCCAGGATGATTCTTTTGGAAAGTGTCAATCGTTTGTTCGAAAGCCACTTTAAAAGAACGGTAGACGGATACGTCTAATGGTTGCAACTTATGGCTTGTATGTGGAGGAATGCTGACCATGATTACATGTTTTTCTCGTGCTAAGATTAAAGCTCCCAGGTTGTGATGAGTACTGCGATTGTCTAGAATCAACAAAACTGGTCTGTCTGCGGTTGGTCTTGTTTTATCGATAAATATTTGCAATCACTAACCATTTAAAACAATATTACATTATCCCTTCATCACAAATACAAGGTGTCACATTTTGTGTCGACAGAATTTTTCCGGCAGAGGGACGGGTTTTGGCCTTCACTGGACAGCCTCCACAATTTCTTGGCCACTCCTTACTTGCCCTTTTGGATTCGGGAGTGTAATGATGGACCCATGCGTCATCACATCTGATAATGCTCCTCGAAGGGTTCTCCCTTTTTTGACGGAATCGATTCAGAAGTCTCTCACAAATCTCTAATCTGTTTTTGATTTTCGGTTAAAAACCTCAGAACCCATCGAATAGAAAATTTCCTAAAACCAAAATGTTCAGTGAGAATGCTGTAAGCGCTCCCCATACTGATACCCACTTCTGACACGATTTCGTTGACTGTGAATCGGAGATCACCTTCGATAAGCTCTCTAACGGCAGGGATCTGTGAGACTTGATTTCGCGCGTCGATAATGACTATCATTTTCTACGGTTTCTTGGTCGGTTTTAAATTGCCTGAGTCAAGTAAACACTCGATTCTGGTATAGCGTCCCCAAACTGTTCCTTCAAACGGGTTAAAATCTCTGGAGGTTTAACTCCACCATTGGTTAAAAACTTTATAATTATACGTTGGGCAACAGGCGAAAGAACCACTTGGTCGCTCATGGCTGTACTAAAGACTGAACAGAGCGGAGCAGCTATACTCACCAGCCTGTCCAACATTGTGATGCCACTGCATTAGTTCCATTAAAGGTATAAGTATAAAGCTCGGATTCTGCACATCTATATATTATATTCAGACGCTTATGCAACGCTTGTTTTCTCTTAAATTCAACTAACAATTCGGAATGGAAATTACTAGATCTTAGAAAATGACCACATACTTTGATTTTGTTTATACAATATAAGTGTTGCCATCTTTGAAATTTCGTGGGTGTATATTGTAGGATTGAGGGCGAATATTTTTTGTTTGAGAATCGAACATTAGAATTGTTGTGTTATTATTTGGTAAACATGACATTGTACAGCAGATACATAGTCTAAAGATCAATCAATCATATAATCACTTAAAAATTGCTGTATTTATTAGCATTAGATATCGTTAGACTCAATTATATATGCGATATTAACAAAAATGGTTCCGTTATTTCCTATAATAACGCCAGACGATTTCAATTCCGCGATTGCCCCATTTCACGTACCAGTTGTTTACGCCTCAAATAACAATAACACATCCCAGATCGCTGAACTTCTCCGTATATCTGCCGCTACGAAAATAAGCCAATAACGTCCCAACGGAAAGACGACCTGGCTAAGGCAAGACAAACAGGAAATGCACACGGAACGCCGGAGTGGCAACAACAGAAGCAGTAGAAGAAAAAAAAACGGAAAAGCGAAAGAAGATCCCCAAAAGGAACATTGGCTAAACTCCGGGTAAACGCGAACGATCAGTTTTACCGCCGCTAGTGTTTGGAAGCGATCCAAAAGGCGCCCGAGTTCGCGGTGTAATTTCCATTCAGCGGTTGGTCGCGATCGGCGCTCGGTTCAATGCACGCCAATGAACAGATGCAGCGGCGCATCACTCCGGGAGCGTTTGGGAATCACCTGATCCTTATCCATGGTGCCGCTAGTAACCGAGGCGGCTGCTAAAGACTGTGGAATCTCTATGTGACCGAAATGCAATGCTTTATAATAACGAAGTTTTACTTATTGTAGCTAAACAAAATTCAAAACTAAAGATACTTCCTTTGCCTACCTGTATTTGTATCCTTAAGGAATTTGAATACACTCTTCGCATAATTTCAGCCGTGATTGTGGTGTAAACGTCGAAATTGTTGGAGATGATCTAGGCATGTTAGGAATTGACAAACATGTTATTTCATGTAATTTCAGAAACATGCTTGTCTATTCATTCTTTCCATATCACTGATGTTAAATCCATCATTTAAAGTGTTTGTTTTTTCTGACTGTTAATACATCCTCTATCATCATCCTACTGTTAATAAAGTGTAAATAAAACACTTGAAACAGTGTAAATCTTCACTATATTAAAAATAAAAGTAACAATTGTTTCGCCAAAACATTGGCTTCATCAGAC
>JARFOC010001290.1:397891-408538 GCA_031763485.1 Osmoderma eremita
AACATGGCTAGACGACCGTGCACTACCGTGTACCAGAGGAGTATGACTGTGATTGGCTGCTTTTAATTTGATGACGTTTAGTGCGGAGCACTGTCATCATCTGACCGGCCTTGACGAATTTGACATCCAAACTTAGCATACCGTATTATTTCTACCGTGGGAAATACAACCACCCAATAATAATATTCAGTATATAGTGTAAGCTCACAGTGTCCGCGTTAAAATGAATGTGCTGTCAATTTTTCTAAATTTTGCTATTTTATTTGGTTATCTGCTTCTAACTTTTATTTGATTTTGTGAAACGCTCTCAAACAGTGATGCATCCAGTGTCTAATATGAAAACTTGTACTGAGGGGATAAGGAGTTGATCTAGTTTGTGTGATAGAGAAAGGTCAGTGTTTTTTTTTATTACGTATATTGTTTTGATCCTGATGTCATTTACTTAACGCCCTTTGCTTTCTTGTATTTGTTATGATATCGAAAGCTATGCCTTGCCTTTTCAATATGTAGGTGCATATATCTTATATGATAAATTCCTTTTATTATTTTTCTTGCTACATTTAGGACAAGAGAAAAAAAAACATTTGAAGTGACGCAGCTTTGTATGTAAATCACTGCCGCTAAAACAATGTTATCTGCACGGAACTGTACCCATAAATTTTTATGACAGACTATGAAGCCTCACTCTTTTATAATGCCACTAAACGTCAGTCAAAAAGCTTTTCGCTGCAAAGTCCTTATTTTATACTTTTATAGCGTAATTTCCGGCCTCTTGCATTATTTTCTTTTCAGTACCCGAGGGTCGTTTCTTGCAAATATTACACACTAAATAGAATTTGCCAGGATTTCGTAAATACCGTTTTATTTACGTCAATTATTTCTGAGAGCTCCATAAAATTTTAATATTACAAACATGTAAGTACATATCTTGGAGATGCGTATACAATAAATAAAAAATCGAAAAAGTACACAAGAAATCCGTTGACATTAGGGAATTACGCTATATACATATGAAAATACAAGCAGCCTTATTCAGATTTAAATGGGAACATCTTTTGCGGACTGGGTGATTTTCAAAACTTGACTGTTTTGGTAAATTTCTAAGTAGTTCTCGGTGGCAAAATTTTTACCTTCCGACGGCAGAACAACCTGAAAAATGATTTTCCTGAAGATTCCTTAGATAGAAGCTGTTTTATTGTTTGCAAATCTTTAGAGGATTAGTTAAATAAGGCTTACCTTTACTGTTAATATGAAGTCGTAGGTTGTCGAGGCTTCAGCAGTGAGTTCTGCGAATGTAGTCGGTTCTGTACCATTGCTTCTGCTATTGATATCTCCAGCAACACTAGTTTGTGTAACGGACGCAACGTAAGGTTCTAGCCTCGTCGGAATGCAATGCTTGCTGCATTGTAACTCTGAAAATTGCTGTAAAAATCTCATTTCCAATCTGCATTGAAACATTTACTCACCGACACCATAAGAAACATTTTCCTTTGAACACGGATTACCTAACCTTCTGCTAAAAGTTTTATTAAACCGATCTATAGATATCTCTTCGTTATTATAAACAATTACACCGTCTTCTACCATCTCTGACGGGTTCAAACAGAATTTGTTGTACCTCCTATCTCGTTTGCTCACTATATTCTTAACTGATTCGTATGGGGCGTCTACGTAATAAAAGAAATTCTGCCACCTCACTTGATTCCTGATATATCTCGATAATTTGATTAGTTTCTTTGAGTTCTCGGTCGGCTCTGGGAAGTCGACTTCCGTTACGGTCTCTGGATTTAGTACCTCATACCTCCCAGATATTTGCAAGTGTCCGTCGTTATAATCGGCGTAAATGTGGTAGTTCGAATTCGCGTACAAATCCAATATGTCGGCCATCTTCACCCCGAACCATGGATTGAAGTTCTTTTTCAATATAATCGGTTCTATCTCTTCCTCGAAGTAATCCATGAATTCCTCGTTTAAAAGGAAGAGTTGCATCGTCACGTACGACTCCAGTGGATTTTTAGCGTCTGTTAAATTGAAGTTCCTGTTCATTATTTGGTAGAAATAATCCAAGATTTTTCCGCCGGTGAAGCAGTACACTCCTAGTTTGACGTATCTCTCGCAGACCGCGTGCAAAACGGAGACTTCCGATTTTAATATTTGCAAGACTTTATATCTTAATTGTATATTCGAAATCATATCGAGATCTTGGTTCAGATCTTTGCCGCCTTCATTGTTTTCACGTTCGGATTCCCTCGCTTTGACCTCGTTGAAGACGACGCACATTTCCTCCTCTAGATCCTGCTTCACTCTGACGAACGTTTCGTTGAGGACCTTCGAGCATTTTTCTCGGAAAAATTTATTGACAGTGCGTAGCTGGACGATATTCGAATAGGTTAGAAAGGAGAATATTAGAGCGTCGACTTTATCTGGGAGGTTTTCGATAGGAAAGGAGGACATTTTCCAAAAAATTATGTCGGCGAAAACCGGCGATTTTGACAGTTTTGAGGGTTATATGAATTTGTTTTTAATGATGTTTGAATGAGGTTGTCATCTAAAATCTGTGATGAATTTCGCGCATAGTATTTCTTTTGTTTTTTCTGGAGACATTTTAAAACTTGCCGATGGATCATGCCCATTAATAGTATATTTCAGGCCAAGGGAGGAAAGTACCTTATTGCAAGCCGCGGGCGAATATTATAAACCGAGCCGAAGGCGAGGTTTGTAATTGCTTTACCCTTAGGCCTGCATTAGCACTTTTCTCACATAGTTTGAATACAGTTCTTTTTAACTAATTATTTAATTAGTATTTTTTATTATTTTTAGACATTTGTCTAAAAATAATAAAGACATACCCTGGATATACCTGTGAGTGACATAATAGATAAGCTGCGTTCGTTTATTCGTTCTACGAGAACTATTTGTACCTTGGCGTTCGTTTATTACAAACGGAGCTAATAGATTTCTTTTTAATCGTTCGAAAAATTAGGAGTGGAGTGAATGGAACACACTCCACGACGATCCATAAACATCGAGTGGGAGACGTAGGGTTTATAGAGTAATAGAGCCGGTTATAACCTCACTTTTTTTTTGTAAAATCTTAAGAATGGAAAAATAATATATAAAATATTCATATTTAATGTCCTTTCATTTGCCTTTTGGTGTTTTACATGCGTTTTGCTCAGTGTTATAGCACTATCAGTGTTTGAATAAGTTATTAAGGTTATGATAAGAACAAAAAAGGTTCTACAACCGTTCGAATATAAACTACACCAACATACACTATTCGCTCTTTTAACGTTCCTAGATCCGCACCTGGTCTGTACTACTCAAAATCAAGAACAAATAAACGAACGCAGCTATAGTAGGTTTAATCTGTCAAATATTTTTTGAAAACTGTCAAGTTAGTGTCGTTTTTCAAAAAGTATTCAATAATAGTAAGTAAAAGTATTTTAATTGAAATTTAATATCATAAATATTTATTATAAACATTTGTATTTGTCGAATCATATTATAGACAATGATAATCTGTCGTGCACACTACCTGAAATTCGTACACCTATCGAAATTCAATTTACCGATTCACAGTTTAAAAGGAGGGTTCACTATACAAAATGCAACAAACTGCTCGTTCAGTTTTAACATAAATCAGTAATCTAATCTCTTGTATTTAATTTTGTTGCAATTAAAAGATTGTGTATCCGTTTTGTTTATTTCTGTGTTTATGACTTTTGTAGGTTAAGTTTAATGCCTGTAAGCCTGAATTATAAAATAATTATTATTTATGGATTTCTTATTTAAACATACTCACTCCTAAAACGACAGGTACCTAATAATTTAGCAATTATCTCATAAATTGACTCTGGGTCGAATGTACTAATGTCACCTATCAATAATGTCACCTATAAAGGCGGATTTAGTCTCGTACGTAGAAAGTATATGTCGCACAAAATTGTTGACGTAGAAAGTTAAACTGCATAATAATAAATAGTTATTCTAGCACACATGTATTACTTCGTGCTGCAGGTTGCTGTACATATGCGATCATGAACACCGACCCAGAAGTTCGCAAAAGTTCAACTTTTGCTGCAAGTTGTTGTGTTCTTGATAACTTCATGGTGAACCGGTCCCTGTCAACGCACATTATACATAACCTAAAATGAGTACTGATTATTATGCATTTCTACGGCTGTACAAGAACGCTCACATTTCCACTCCCCTTAGAACACAAATCTGCAGCGAATCACGATCATTAGTTTCACGCACTTCTGCGCCCACGAAACTTTGCACACGAGACTAAATCCGCCTTAAGATGTACAGTTTCATCATGTCAATGTCACTTACCTTCCGCCATAGGGAGCAAAAGTACAACTTTCGTGTCTGCTGGGAAAAAAACGAATTGTTTTTAAACACATGTTAATTCGTCGTGTGGAATATCGATGAAATCCATCGAACTATTTCTAAAGTTAGCGTATTTCCATCCGATGTATCATTGGAACCATGGGAATTACGTACCGATAAAATCCATGAAATTCAAGTTTGAGGTTATGTATTTTTGTTTGCTTACTACAACTAACATTTAGGGTTTTGCATGGAATTTATCGTAGTATAAAATAATTTAGCAACGATTTGCCTTGCATAATAAAACATTCAATCGTAATTCGTGCATTTCTTCCATCACATTTCAACTCTGATCATCTATACAAAAGATAGCAAAAGCTCGAGGTATTATCCACAATTACAGCCACTTCTATGAAAAATTATACGAGGTCTTGTCAACAAACGAATATAGCTGCAAGACCAGTCGCCCCTCCCACGCAGTGCTACCAACCGTTGATATACGAGAAATTCAACTGCAAGTAATTGGCCATATAACATTTCTAAATGTAATACTTTGTTAAGTATTTCAAATAAGTTTCCGATTGTGTCTGAATGTTTAATTTAACAATGCCGAAGCTAAATGTTTAATTATAATTTTTGATCTTTTACTGTGAATATTACGACTGGATTTCATTCTCAGAAATGATTAAAAGTCGAATTAAAAATGTAGTCACGACATTATTAAATTAAATGAGAGATGTAAATACGACTCATTATTAGTAGACGTATCACACTGCTGTGATTATGAAAATTGAAACATATCTAACTTGTAAATGTCGCGCCATATTTCGAAAGCACTGTTCAGTCGTAGTTCCACGTTTAGCCGTGACTCAACCGGAGGGCGCTGTAATGATATACGAGTTTCCAATGAAATGTATAGAGGTCGCGTTTCTCTTTAAGTGGTGTTCTCTGATTACAGCCCTCTGTGTTTGAAGCGCTAACTACATTGACCTAGCGTCACTTTTTAATTTCATTCCCACAGGCTAACATCCATTGATAGAATAAGGATAGAATCTTGGAGTGGATGCCTTTGGAAATGTGTGGAATTTCGTACAATGTTGATTGCATTTAAAAACCTGGCACTTCCTAACCAATTCGAAATAAAATTCTGCATCAGCGACCCCTCAGTTGGAAGCGGGTACTAAATATATCCCCGGTCATGTCTGGACATGTATCTCCCCTTCAAGCAAAGAATTATATGATAAAATATAAACTGGGGCGAACTTTAGATTTAGTTGTATAAAATTAGGTTATGTGTTGCGTCTATTATGATCACTGCGTTCTTAAGCGTGAAGGTAATTGGTAAAAAACTGTGAGGTCAAACCGAATACATTAATAATGCATCACATAAAATAAGTTGACATGTAATAAAAAATAAATATTTATAGGTTATGTAATAACATTTATTATGTAGAAAACAAAACAATACTTTTACACCGTCCTTAAACAAAGTAAAAACGCAGTATGGAGCCGAAGCCGTGATGGATGAAATAGAATGAGATCTGGAAAGGTGCATCGATTTTTTTTTAGATACTTTTTCTTTTTGTATTCTTACTTTTTGGCCACAGTTTATAGAGGTTTATACATTAAAACGAAAAAATGAAAGAAAACAGTTCAAAATATATTGAGTCATCCGCGACAACTGTCTGGAGCTGGTAATAAAATATCTTTAAATTGGTAAGGAAATAGGTAATGTTTATTTTTATCGGTTGGCCATATTGAATTTTTCCTTCTAATGTCAAAATAGGAACTGTCATTTCAAGTTTGTATTTGTGTTGCATAGTTATTTTTTTTGCGGTTTTCAATATTTTTCTCTTTTTTAAGACAACGCCGTTGAAATTTGAACTTGCAAGCGTAAAGGTAACCTCATTTTATTTACATAGGAAAAAAATACAATAATAAAGATAACCAATAAAATGAAATTGGCCAATCGGGCAATGTTGTCACATCAAAATTGTGTTGCCAACTCAGGACAGTTGTAACATTTACTACGGAGAGAGCAAAAATGATTGTCATGTCTGAAGTTTGCAGCAACACTGCCTTCCATTGTCTTACCTGTTATATATATATATCTGTTTGTCCTTTTCTTATTCATTTACTGCAATTTCAGACATGACAATCATTTTTGCTCCCTTGGTATATGTAGATCACTTTGCATATGTTACTTATATCGAATTATTAAGAGAATAAAAAAACATACACCATAAGTTTACAAATCAATGAGACGAGGTTATATTTAAAACTAAATATATACAAAGGAAGAAAATAAATTAAGGAATCAAGATGGTAGTATTTAGTAGTTAACATCAAAGATGGACTTGATGCTTCTCCTCTTCCTAAGCCTCTTCTTAATATTGAAGAATTGCAAATTCAGATCGTCTTCTTCCACGTAATTCTTATCCTTATCGCATTCGTTGTCGCAGCTCGATACCGAAGAGAGAGTTTCCACCATCGCATCCTTATTTGGACTTCCCATGAAGCTCGAGTTTTTCAACTTGCTCAAGACCACGTCCTTGTAGACGTTGTCCAAAGAGAATTTGTCCACGACGTTCAGCACCTTGAGACTGCCGCCTCTCTTCAGAGGCGCTTCTTTGGGACCGGACGCTTTGCTATCCATGGAGTGCCTCCTGCCGAGATTGGATTTAACGGGCAGGCTCTCCAAGCTGCAGAAGTATCGCCTGGACATCTCGAAACGTTCCTTCATTATTTCCGCAAACCTGATGTCCTCCTCGATTTGATCGGTGCTCGTCGTATTGGGGACTTCGGTAAGGCTATCTGGTTTTAGTATCTCCGGATATCCGGGTTTCTCTCGAAGTTCAGATCGTTCCTTGGTTCTTTTGAGCAGGGTGCTATGTTTACCGGTATCAAAATCTGGAAAAAAAAGAAATTTCGTTTTGATTTTCTATTGAGTTTTCATTCGATGGCGGTTCAAATTTACCTTTCTCAAAAAGTCTGATCCGGTCGTACAACGACTCTACTCTACTGATCTTGCAATCGTTTTCTTCGCCACTAACGTCTTCAAAAGTCTTGGTCAGATCCAGCGAACCAGTTTTGCACAGTTCGTTCTTTCTCCTCTTAAATTTATTCAATGGGTGTGTTTTGCTGTCTTTGCAAAAAGTATTTAGAGAATTTGAGGATTGCGACATATTTTCATATTGTTTCGACTTCAATTTAGTATTGTTATCGTTAATCTCGGGCGATGACACATTCAAACTCCTGTTGGAGTTTTGCGAAATCAAATTGTTCCAAAAGTTGCGTTTCTCCCTGAACTTGACCAGAAACTCGTCTTCTGTATAGGAGGATCCGTCGGTATCTCTTCCAGATTCGCACACCAAATTCGGCAAACTCTTCGCTAACATCTTTTTCGATTCTTGTAATCCGTTGTGCTTCTTAAAGCTGCTTACGAATCTCCTGTTTTTGACGTCTGATTTCTTTTCGAATATGCTCTTGATCTCCTTGACATTGGTATCGTAGATCTCTTCGTCCTCCAAACAGATGCTGGAATCCTTGCGCAAGATTGGGCGCTCGTCCCTTGAAGATAACTGGACATCTCCGTCGAGATGTGCAGAATCTTGTAACGGGACTTTCTCGGATATATCTGCTTCTTGCTCAATATTCATTGATACTGGGGAAGCATAGGTGAAGTCGGATTTTTGAGTAATCGTTTTCTCAGCAACTGATACGTGGACTTTGTCTTGTTGATTTTTTTCGAAAATTTCTACAATTTTTTCTATTGAGGATGTTATCTTTTTCCCTTTTTGGAATTGGGGTATGTTGGAGAGGATTTCAAAGTCGGTGCTGTTCATGTTTCGGACAAAATCATCTTTGTTTGTCTTATTTATTTTGTGTTCGGTCTCGTTTTCATTATTTATATATCTATTATACAAATTTTCAAATTCTTGATTATTTTGCAATTCCGCGTTGTCAAAAATATCTTTTTCCAATCTATTATTACCATCTTCGACAATAACACTGCTATCAACACAATCTTTGGTAACTGGAAAACTTTCTTTTTCCATATTTTCATCTTCAATTGGATCTGTTTGTTGTTCAATCTCTTGCGTCACAAATTTAACGTCGTCAGGCATATAATTATGGATTATAATCTTGTGACTTTCCTCATTAGATTCTCTAGCAATTTCTATCATATTGCTAATGTTAGATTCCACAGTTTCCAATTCGTCGCCAATTTTGCATTCCAGAGAATTTTGATTTGAGTCATCAGTCACGCTGCCATCTGCAAACTGAGAGTCTTCATCGATATCTTCTAAATCATTCTGCCTACTACGATTACTGCATTGGTCATTTAAGTCGAATATGCCACTGTCTTGATAAGTACTTTCGTCATCGCTTTTATTCGATTCTGACAAGTCCTTTAAGTTTTTATTTGTATTGTTATTAGAATCCAATTTTGATAAGTCAAATTCATCAGTTACATTTACAAATTCGCCGATAAAATCAATGCTTCTATTGAGCACTTTACGCTCAAGTTTGCTCTTAGTTGATTTGGACTTTGCTTTTAAGATATCCTCAACGTCTTTGCTACTCTTCATTGCCCTGATGATAAAAGGTGATCCTTGCAGATGTTGTCCATCGCTGGTCAGTAGCAGTTCGTATATTCCGGAGAATTTAGGCATAAAAGTGACCTTGGCGCGATCATCCTCCATATCGACACTAACCGGTATTTCCCCAGTATTTTTTCTGTTCGTCACCAAATTCATGATTGGACCAATGTCAAAGGAGACCGTGCGAAAGAAGGATTTCTGCGCAACGCTTTTGTACTCCAACTTCTTTTGTTCCCTCGCGTTATCTTTGCGAGTCTTCAAGAAGGCGCTGATGTTTTCGGATGACGTTATTGTTGAACTGGAGATGGTGTGACCTCCGAAAGTGTTATATGGACCCTTGATATTGACCAGAATATTTTCGATGTTGTTGGAACCAGTATTGGGATAGACGTAGAAAGTTGACGGCCGATTCTGCTCACCAATAACCAAGCCCATACCTCTAGCCACATATTTAGACGTGAATTTTAAACTGTCCTCTTCAATTGTTACTTTATTGATAGCGTCTTGCAGTGACAGAAGGTATTTTATGAATTTTCTTTCAGAGCATGAGGTTAGGATTGGTTTGCTGAATTCGTTTTCGGATAGAACCTTAAATTTTAATGTTTGGTAGTGTTTTTTTTTAAAGGAGATTTGGGATAACTTACGGGCGTTACTCCTAGATATTTATACGCCAAAGCTTGGCCGTGCGTCGGTGGTTTTTTCCAGTGTTTCTGTGGGTTCGAACACGCTCCTGGTACGACGGTGTTGATGAGGGTGCAAAGCAGGGAGCCGTTCTGCCAGTATTGATCGATCTTGTTCGGTAGGCTGTTCATGTGAGGGATCCTGGATGACATCCATTTTAGTAAGCGCTGCTGTTGGCTGATGGATGGACACAAAGCTAGAAAACCAATAGAATGAAATTACATGAAATCCGAATATAGTGTTCATTAGTACATTTTGATTAGTAAAAAGGTAGTAGATATAGAGCAGATTTTTGGAACTGAATCTGATATGTGGCTGAGATTTGAATAGGGGTGGTGAACTCTTGAAAGCTTATGACTCATATCCAGTACTTTCTTAAGGAGTTTAAAATATGTTTAAGATAATTACAATAGGCTAAATGAAAGTTTGTTAAATGCAGGGTCTACTTGTTCGAAGGAAAGTGTAGACTTGCATGCGCGTATAGAAGCTGAAGAGATAAATCATAGCAGCACAGATTTTCTTTCCTAGAAGAAAAGTCAGATGAACAGCTAATAATGGGTATCACTGTTCTGAAGGATATTCAGAACAATATTGACAGCACTTTCGAAGTGGATAACAAACTGAACCACTGGCACGAACCAATAAAAGAGACAATACACGTGATACTAGGTTAAGTAAAAAAGGAACTTGGTAGAAAATGAAACAGAGAACACACAATACTCTAGAGGAAAAATATGTGCACAGCATTTAAAGGCGATTATTGCCACCGAAGCTCTCATGGTAATAATTGCCCAAAATAAATTTCCAGATAATATATTTTTAACAGGGAAATGCAGTATGATGATGTTTTAGTAACGATTAGACAAGAAAACAATTCCTTTATAAGAATGATAGGCATATTATAGTTAACTAAAATCTTCAACTAAATGGACATTATTAGAGTAAAGCGCACAATAAAGAATCCAGTACAAAAATACCTTAACCCAAAATGAATCTTTTTAAACTATAAATTTTGAAAGAATAGGAA
>JARFOC010001290.1:466723-484883 GCA_031763485.1 Osmoderma eremita
ATTAATAAGTGTTACTTTATGTGCGGCCCGCCAAAAAATTTTACAATTTAAATTGGCCCGTTGATTAAAAAGGTTGCCACCCCTGCTCTATATATATTTTTATTACAAAGCGACAATTAATAAACGATAAGTATTATTTTTCTCAAAGATGTAAAAAAATATGCAGAACAGGAGACTGCGATGAATACCCCTAACCTTGTATTTATGTAGATCTTTCAGGCTTATTTTCTACTATGTGCCTGCGTTTTCCAGTAAATGCACACTTTGCATTGCTACCAACCGATGTTAATTGATAGTCAACTAACTGTGGCGTGACTTGCGTTTGTAAAACGGATAGGGCAATGAACTAGCTTCATCTTTGACCATGGTTCAGTTAAACCCAAGGTTAACTATAGGTGGTACAACTGGCCCTTAGCCAGACTAAAGACTAGGGAACGTGATCGATATATGTTGTAAAAGAAAGTAGTTTGATCTACTTTTGGAGAAACTATACAGAAAACCAAAAATGTTTCATTTCAGGATTTTTCCAAAAAAATTATTTTATAGAAATTATGGGATGGAATTTGATCTATTCATTCACTCATCAAGAACGGAATACCATCCTAGAAATTCGACAAACTCTAAGCCTTCCCAAACGATCTATTATGAATTAAAAGGGCTTAAAATAAAATACTCACAACTCGATGAGATGAATGACTCATCATACAACATCGAAGATCAACTCCTATTACGTCATCTTCAAATCGTAAAACGTTCAAAACACCACTTAACTCTAAAATCATTCATCGTGCAACCAGGTTTCCCGACCAATTTAGTTAAAAATCTCAGTTTCCAATAACAGTCCGACGCAATCGTGACGTCACTAAGAGTCGATCGTCGATCGTCGCTTTATTGACGATCTGCCAGAGGTATTCGGTATAGGCTTCGCTTATTTTGACGGAATGTCGCTTGCGGTTTTCAGTTTTGTATCGTTTTCCGTAGGCGATGCCAGCCACTAGGAACGCGCTGGTCCGACAGGAGAGCATGCGGAAGATGTCGGGGATTCCGGTGGCGCCCCCCATGCCCCCTCCGGCCCCCGCGTTGCCCAGCGATTTAACAATGTCGGACAAACAGAAGGAGAAGATAGCACAATTGAGGTAAGGTTTAAAGTATGCTATTGGAGCTGGTAATTAACATGTTTTGGTGTAAAGCCTTGCTACGTCCCTTCCTATTTACTTGTCATCTACTTGGTATCCTCCTACGCTGTTCCTTTTTCTCACGCTGCCTTCTCGTTTACCTCAATCGATTTTTTTCCTGAGTTTGTTCTAATTCTTTATTTACGTTTCATGTTAAGGGATATCATCAACGCATTATCTGACAGGTTGGAAACGTACATTAATCAAACCTTTGCTCAATTGAGGCCGATTAATCTAATCTCAATACTGTCTGAAGTAATTAATTTTTACGACACCAGAAAAAGAGTTTGACTAGAGAAAAACATATTCATGCAAGAATTCCTGATAATATTCCTCTGTAAATAAAGTAAACTCTCTAATCCCTTTACTCTAATAGTTATTCCAAAACCATACAAGCTACATCAAATGTAATAATTGCAAGGTATTAAGCATACCCTATAACAATGTCCTAAATAGATTTACTTCTTAAGAAACATCAAAAGTGCCAAAAACAATTAACCGTAAAAAACTGCCATTATAGGCGCATGGTTTATTGCTGGAATCACCGTACTAGCAAAAGACAATGAAAGGGGTACAAGCATTAGGGCGTCATTAGCATCTTTCCAAATGCTAAACTCACTTTCATCGCTAATGCGTCGCCGGAGTTATTGCGAAATGTCCCACCCACTTGCTTGCGCCACGGCATACCCCATCTAGGGGACATCGGTCAAACACACAAGCCACCGAGAGAAATGCAAAAGAGCCGGTAATGCAGTATACTTCATCTAGCTCGGACAGTGCATGGACTGTCAGTACCGCCAGAAGGCCTGCGTATGTTGTGATTCCAGGAAATGTAGCACCATTCTTAACGAGATTTAGAGAACTTCTGCCACAAATATGCTCGTATTTACAAACTAAAGGTGATTCATATCCACAATTAAGTGATCAAGAGTGGCTTCTTGATCTCGCTTTTTTCTGCGATGTTACTGAAAAATTACATCAATTAAATTTGCAACTATAGGGTAAAAGTAAAACAATAATAGATATGTTAAGCATTTTGAAGTCATTTAAAGAGAAACTAAATATGCTTGCAACGCAATTAAATCGTCGTGATTTAAAGCATTATCAAAATCTACCAGATGAGCCTAAAAATAAAAAGGATCTTACTTACAACAAATATGCCGATATTATTGCACTGCTTCTAAAGGAATTTGAAAGAAGATTTCTAACATTAAGTGAACTTGAAGATATTGCCAGTTTTTCGTTTTGCCCATTTAATGACAAATCGATGTTGAAAGTGTAGCTCAGAAACTAAACAACTTTCTCGGTACTACAAATTTAGCATGTTTGGAGGAAGAAATAATAAATATTAAATGCGACATAAATCTTAAGCCACTGGTTTCAGATTGTAATTTTTGGAAACTGATAAATGAAGATAAATGTACAAATATTTGGACAACTGTTGCACGTTTCAATGCCTCCTTTGGATCAACATATTTATGTGAATCCGCATTTTTATTTATGAATGCGATCAAAACAAAATATCGATCGCAATTAACAGATCAACATTTGGAATCATGTTTGAGAATTGCCTGGGCCAAATTTTGAAAAACTTGCTGCACTTATGCAATGTCAGGTTTCGTCCAATTAAATATTTTTACTCATTTGCTTATTTACAGTGTATTTCTTTTAAGTTAATAAGTATTTCATCTCAAAAAATAAAAAAATATATAATAATTTTTTTTCTTTATTTGCAAAATTCTTTTTTGTGTATTTATTTCTTAACATTGTAATTTTTTTAATTAAATAAATATTATTGTGCTTCAGAATAAGGGATAAAAGTTTGGCCACACCTGCTTCCCTTGAAGTCACTGTTATGAGGTTGAATTTCAACTTTATTAAATATTAAAACTGTAGTTATGCCACCCAAAATTTCAAAGAAAAAAAACGAATTTTTCAAAATAAATTTAGTAGCTTTTAATGGACCAAAATTAACAAAAAAGCAATCAGTTAAATCAGTAAAAAATTAAGAGCTATACAGTTATAAAAAGTATAGAGGCTTAAATTCAGAATAATTATAGTTTACAGATGCTGAAAGAACAAAATGAATAACTAACAATCTGCTTGTGTGCTAAAAAACTAATAATCTCATAGAGATCTATAAATATCTGAAGGCTGGACATCTATTATTTCGAAGCAATAAAAAAATGTAATTACAACTTTCGCAACCGAATCGTTCGTCATGTGGTCCAAGATAATTAAATGTTGAAAATAGACGTAAATTCACACAAGTGCGCTTTCAGATCCAGACCGAAAACAAGGCCGGATTGGTCCGCCATGCTCAAAGAGGTGGAGAGCGACAGGAAATTGAAACACGTGGAATGTAACGACAGATCCAAGCCTCTATTGCCCAAGGTCAAGGCGAAAGGCCAATTCCTGTACGACAGCGAGAAGCAAAACGCTCACAATGTGTTACTGAAAGAGGTATGTCAAAAAAAAAAAAACGACGGCCAATACGCGGGTCCTTAAACTACAGCTAAGACCAATTTGATTTGATCAGATCGAACAAGGTATCAAACTGAAGAAAGTGAAGACCAACGACAGAAGCAAACCGTTGCTCGAAGGCCTCAGAAAATTCAGAAGACAGATGACGATCGAGGAGCAAATAATTAAGTCGCAATCGATGGCCAGTATGCCGCCAGTAAGTCTAAATCGGGATCCCACCCAACAAAATCTGGATACAAAAGTGTTGCAGGAAGAACTGGCCGACGAAACAGACGAAATGGATGATATAGATAAGGTCAGGGATGATTTGCAAAGCACCAAGCAACTATTGGCATTTGAAATGAGAAATAAAGAGGCGCAAATGCGTGAAAATAAGAAACTGTTGGCTAGAATACAACAGCTGGAGGCTGAATTAGAGAAACAAAAGCACAGCGGCGGTGCTGGTGTGGATGGTGGGCTTGCGGCTGGTACTGATGCGGCACAAGCGTCTACAGCTGCTGATGAGAAGGTAAGCTAAGTTCTAACCTTCAAAATTTAACGTTTAAATTTCAAGCAAAGATTATAGAAATATCTTTTATAAGGAGTTTTATATTCGTAGAAAGTATTCTACTGTAAGTAGAAAGCAAGTCTCTAAAATATCTAAACATTTAACCAAAAAGAAACTAAAAATCGAAACGTCAAAAGACATTAATAAATATTAACATTAACAAATGATAATGATAACCCATACTAAAAAAATAGTTCATATTAATTTCGATCATGTAACATGCAAATGGATATATAATATATGTTACAAGGATATCACACAGATTAATAATATAAATACTACTTAATGCAAATAATTCTACTATAATTTAAACATACACGAATTAATTTCCAATGGCCTTTCCGCAATCCTAGTAATATCTCTTCTTGTTGTCTTCTAGATGATCAAGAGCCTAAAATCGGAAGTTGAAGAAGCCAGGAAGACGGCCGAAGAATTGGAAAAGAAGTACGCCCAATCTGCGGAAGAATTGGACGGCAAAAAGATGGAAGTGGAAGATATCAAGAAACAAAATAGGGAATTAGAGAAGAAAATACAGGAATTAACTTTAGGTTGGTTTCAGACGAGCAAAATAATTGCGTTATTTCCTAACGGTTCTTTCTTTTTATTTCAGGTAAACGTCAATCAATAGCGGGAGAAGGTAAAGCCGAAAACGAAGAAGACGAATTCGTAATGTCAGAATCGGAGAGCGACGGCGAAGATACGGAAGAGAAACGCGAAAGGAGGGCCCAACGGGAGGTGAAGATGTTCAGGAACAAACTGAGGAGTCTAAAGACCAAACAGGACAACTCCAAGAAGGAGAGGATAGCCCTAAAAGAGCAAATGAAAACCCACCAGCTGGGAATCAAAGAGGAGAAGAAGAAATACAAAGCGCTACAAAAAGAGGTAATGTTCCGAACGGCAGTAATTCGTCTTGAATTTCCCTTGGGGCGTTTTAGGTCGACAAGATGGCGGCCCTAATGAAGGAATCGAGCGAAGACGAAGACGACGAAGACGAGGAAGAAGAGGAAGAGGAGGAGGAATCTGGGAAAGAAGAGAGCGAAACGGAAACCGAATCCAGCGACAGCGATTCCGAAACTAGCGATTCCGATACGGAATCGGAGAAGAGTCAGAGCGAACCCGAAGACGCTCCCACCGAGAAAATCAAGGAGAATCTATCGCAAAGGACGAAACGACACGAAAACATGCTAGCCGCCCTCAAAAAGGGCAATTTGATGTTGAAAGCTAACGTTGAGAGGCTACAGGACGACCTAAACAAGCAAAAGGAGCTCACGTCAGCGTTACAAGAAGATCTAGACTCTGTTTTAGCCGAATTAGGTTGATTCGTGGATGTTCGAGGATTAAAACAACTGAAAAACGAACATACATACAACGAAGCGCTGATTGTTTGATCCACGTTGCATTTGTTTTGAGATGATGCTTTTTGTATAAAGATGTATCACATTAAAATATAATAATGTTAAAAGAGGTGAGTTACCTTAACATTCTAGAAGCTCGAAGCATAGATATACGAAATACCGAAATTGATTTCAATTTTTATCTTATTTATGTGATATTATGATAGAATGTTATTCTAACCCACCTGTATATAAACCTATGCAATATAAACAATTATTTAAGCGCTTTATTACCTTATAAAGGATTTTTTTTTAATAAAACTAACTGTAGATTAGTGAGACCAAAACAAATTTTTATATTATTATCGCCCTTTTTCGATGTACATTGGTTTATATACAAATAAAGTGTGAAATGCCTCCTACAACACCATCTTTGTACGCTGTTATTTAAGAAAGCAAGAGTGTAGTGCGTCAATTACCAATTACTGATTAATCAAATGAAAACCTACCTTACTGTCACGTTCGTTCCGAATCCTTTTGAAAGTTTAAAAACTTCTATTGTAAGAGAGGTTATGACATCACAACACTTGAATTAAAAATATTTCAGTACGAAGTGAATCCGTCGGGCATCCATTACAACTGTTTCTCAAACGAAAGTGCGAAAGTTCTCACAAAGATAATCATTAAACACCTTATCGAATCGTTTAAAAAACGTAACCAACGTAGAACGATACCGTTGAATACAAACTTATAGCCAATTGTTAAAAATTAAAAGTCACCGTTGAAAATCAAGGTTGGTCATTTAGTGAAATCCCCAAAACAGCTGGTTTCTGTCATTTCTTATTGGAATTGTTTAGCTTAGTATTTGTAATTATACAAAATAATGGGGTCTATATTAAAATTTATAGGTATAGATCGAATACTTAGCGTCTTAAAAATAATGAAAGAGAACGGCGGTTTGCGAGCTAGCGCATATAAATTGTACAGGTAAAGAAATCGTTCATTATGTAATATAAACTAACCTTAATTAATTCAATACATACCTGGTATTATTTACGTAAAATCGTCGTTGCAGAATGGACGATTTGAGAACGGGCACGCTTGTCGGCGAAGATAAATACGGGAACAAATACTTCGAGAATAACCGCTTCTTCTATGGCAGAAATAGATGGATGGAGTACGCACCCAAATACGGTGATGTGACACGTTTGTTCGGTGATGCGGTACAATAATGATACCCTAATTATTATAGGCACGGACTATGATGGTAGTCAAGTACCGGCAGAGTGGTTCGGTTGGTTGCATTATAAAACTGATTTGCCTCCGATGAAAGATCCTGCAAGACCTAAATACAAATGGATGGCCGACCATACAGAGAACCCGACAGGTACCAAGGAGCAATATATGCCGTATAGCACTAAGAGACCGATAATTGAAGCGTGGAGACCTCCAGTGGTTAAATGAATTGTTATTTTTGTGTTAGTTTAAATAAAAGTGTATGTGAAATAAGTTCGTTAGTTATTGTGTGAGAATAAATTAAATTACGATTAAAATTCCTTATTTATTACTGGCACTTTAAAATAAGCAACTAAAAAAATATCGGTTTTATTAAACATTCATGTAGAAATTTGTTTTATTATCAAAATAATAAGTTTATTTTATCATCCAAATTATTAGTATAGTATGTTGGGAGCCTTAATTCATAAATTAAACGTAAAACGATTATTCAATAATATATTCTGAAAACAAATACACACGTTCAATACCTACTGGTAATATAGGAGGAAAGATATTAAAATTGTGTGCCTATCCCTCTGGTGGTCTGCGAACCCAACTAAACAAACCTGCGCGCCAAATCTCATATAATTCAAACTTGACAGGATGCATAATTCTATTCACTCACCTATACAAGCTCTTTTTCGCACAATGTGATATACAAATTGTGCCAAACAACTATACATACTGCGGTGGAGATTAATTAAATAATCAGTGTACGTACGAACTACAAACAACTCCATGCAGAGTTCTAGAATTATACTCAGAGTCCTCTATTAGATAAAGTTTTGCACTCAAAGCCCTCTATTGGTTGAGTAACGCCTGGTTTACAACAAAGGTATATTATATAGTGCACTGTTCCTGGTTGCCAACGTTAGTGGGTTAGTAGTTATGCAACCCAAACTACGTTGGTTGTAATATTAAGTTGTTTTTACAACCACCGGAAAATTATGAATAATTATTGAAAGCCCTACTAAAAATTATTAAACAAATCATTAAACAAACTTCTTCATGTCTTTTCTGTCTCTTTGTTCCTGGATCTGTTAATTTTGGTACAAAATCCTTTTAAAATGGATTTCCTGTTAAAACTAGGGCAGTAAATCTATGATTTTAGAATCTAATCTAATTATTCAGCAATTAACATTTACGGGGACAGCTTTTGTATATTAATAATCGAATGATTTTGGTGATCAATTAAGTCATATCCATGTTTATATGAAAATTAATTAAATAAATATCTTATAAATTACTTTATTCAACATTGCATTTACATTACATTATTGATTCTTAAGATTAGTAATAATTTTGCAAAATAATGCTGTAAAAAACGTATAGAAAAAATAAGGATGGAAGTTCAAATGTGTATTAATTAAAAATCAAAAGTCACTTAGTAGTAATATCTAACAAATCACTGGCCAGGCCCACTTAAAGACTTGTCCATAAATTTCTTTTTGGCGAAGCACAACCACCATTTGCTTGGTTTACCATCTTCCCCAAATACTTTATCACATACCCTAACACCAACTTCTTGCCGAAGTTGGGTTAAATAGGTCCTGAAGAATTCTGAAATAAAAGTACAATGGATTTGGGAACTAAACTATTTCAAATATATTTACCGGCTTCTTGCTGTGAATGCGGCTTCGCATACACTGTATTTAATGGAAAACTCGGGTCTCCGGGTATATCGAATCTTGAAATCGCTAATGTATACATTTCGTTCAATGCTTGATTCTTCGACGAGCAACGCTGCAGTTTTTTCAAACATTCAGTTATGTATAACGTAATGTAAATCAATAATCTATCTGCCTCTGACTAAAATCAAAATATGAAATAACGTTATAAACGAATTAATAAACTATTTACAGTACCTTAACTTCGTACGTCCGAAAGAAAACATTCGCCCTAAAATAATACAACGACTCGTCTATTATATCATTTTCTGGGGAACTTTGTACCGGCGCCGGGCCGCGGAATTGTGTTTTTATCGGTAGTATCGCAGTATTACCTATAACTTGAGGTGGGTCCAAAAAATTGGAGTGGTAAGCCTTTTCATCCATTTGAAAAGAAAGAAAATAAGACAATTATTTAAGCTGGAATATGGCACTTTTTGCGTCGAGGATGAGAGCACTAAACGTTTCTATTAATTCCACTTAAAATAGGATGAGTAACGCGAATTAAGAACGGTTAATTTTTATCTTGTTAGAATAACCTACACGATGGTTATGTGATGACTGGGTGGTGACAGTATTATATTTATAAATGGAGGATGGAGATGGATGATTAATAGACCAACACCCCGTTTCCGTATTTTATTGATAAATACTACTACATACCGGCATCGCTTATCTTGTTTAGTTGGTGATAAAGTTAACGTTATTTCCCAGTTATTTCTGTTATCTGAACTGTCAAAAGTGACAGAATCTTTTAAAAACGTTTAACCAACCTAAACTTTACAAAAAGGTATTGTAATGTGTATCGCCAACTAATTTTCAATCATTTATTCCGTCATTTTGTTAAATTAATCAATTTAATTTTAAATTTATCATATTTAAATTTGTGTTTTACACATTTCTACGTATTCAATTCCAAAGTGGGTGAAAGTAACATATATCAAGCAGACGTAGAAGACGTGATGTGCAATTAAGATTTAGACCATTTAATAGTTTTCTTTTATTTACAAGATCCATTGATATAAATCAATTAATATAAAAGAAAATAAACTAAATAAAATGATTTACTGTAGGTGGCGCCATCTAGCCTTGCTTTGGAAATACTAGTACGGTTGAGCTTTGCACCGCTGCTATAAGATGGCTCCACATTTGTTGTTTGACAAAAATATACAATGATTTACTTATTACTTAGTTTTTTTTGAATTTACCTATTTCAGTATATATATGATAAAAGAATGCTTTCTTAACATAGCGTCTTATAAGGCTAAACAATGGGTAATAAGGAGATATAAGCACATTTTCAATTTGAATTTAAAATCACAAGTAAATGTTGTTGCTTGGCAGCAGCATACTATATTCAAATTCAATTTCCCAACCGACAAGTATACTGCAAACGAAAATGTTTGGTGTAAATATTTAAGGACAAATGATCGATTTCTAAATGCTAGGATCCTTGTAAATTTCCGCTCTCAACGATATACACGGCCAAAACTTCTGCAAAGTTCCTCGATTGTTAATAATTTCACCTACAAGCAGGAAGTTTTCTTGGTAATCCAGTCCTCTTAACTTGTTCTAATGTCGAATATCGAGGATGTCGGAACTACGGAAGCATAAACGCATTAAACATTAATGCAAGGTCCAATCTGATTTCTGATGTTAAAAATAGCTGTCGTAGAGAGCGAAATTTCCGCGCCGGATGTCGTTGATAATAGCTTCGAAATCTTTTTAATTAATAACGGTTTTTCATGGACCGGTAAGGAATAAAGGGGAACGGATGTTTTGTTAAATATTGAAGATACCTTTTTTATCGGTACGTTTTTATTTCGAAATGGAAACAAATACAATTTTAAACGGAGCATTACATTTTTTATTATCGTGGTGGATTTTTACAAAAAGAATGAAAGATCGTTATGATTAGGTATAATAATTTAACAATTTTACAATCTTCTTCATCATTGTGTAATAATTATTTAATATTATTTGAAGTGGTATGTACAGTTTTAATAATGACAATTAATTATAGTAATACTTCTTGTCAGATCGTAATTATAGATGGTTAAAAATACATTATAATGAATGTATTTGTATACTAGGATTATTTACACTTTTTACAAGTATATTACAAAATCATTTTTCATTAAAAACAACAGTCCAAAGAACATTAAATTATTGGAATTTTTATCCTGTGAGAAACACTCTTGATTCGAGATATATTTTTTGTAAGTAAATGCTTTGCAAATGCTTGATTCTACATTACCCAATCGTACACATGTATGTCCCTGGATAATTTAATCACATCACAAACCTTGAACCCTCACTTAAAGGTATCATTTTTAACGTTGGATATTTACCTAAATATTAGAAATCAGAAGTTATGAAGAATGTAAACACATTTATTTGGTCGATTTTTTACAAGTAACAACACACTTTCACAAGGCGATTTTGGCGCACTTTTCACTTTCAGATACAGGACCGTATTTGGCTTTCTTTTTCTGATCACAGACGCATCATTCAGGATAAATTTTCGTTTATACAGTTCGAATTGAACCACTACAGTTGAAACTGACCATAAGATGAGAAGTTAGTTTATTTTAATCGTATATTTGCGCTGTTGTTTTTACAGTTTTTTGTTTCGAGTTGGCAACCTTGTAATTGTGTCGTTTAAGTACAATTGAGTTGTGGGAATTATGGATATTGTTATACCAAGAGAGCAAAAACGATTGGCATGTCTGGAGTTGCAGTAAATGAATAAGAAAAAGGCAAACAAATATATATATAACAGGTAAGGCAATGGAAGACAATGTTGCTGCAAACTTCAGACATAACAATCATTTTTGCTCTCTCTTCAAGTTATTTAGGTCCGCTAAAGTCATAGAATCCTTACATAACAAAGTGAAGACTTTTAATTAACGTTATTTGACGTTTAATTGAATGTACTTGTTTCGTCAAAAAAATTACCACAGCCTTAAAAACCCATCGTACCCTTCTTGGTAGAAAAAAAGGGAAAAGTAGTGTTTTCGATAAAATTTGGAATGAGTAAGGAAAGAAGGAAGATTTATCTGAAATAAATTCTGGCAAATTTAAGAAATCACCCTTTTGTCGTCTTATGTACATACATCATAATGAAAGTTTTGAGAGTTCTTCTACAGTGACATTATTAATTTCTGGTCAAACTGCTGCTGGCACTTCTTGAAAATTGTTCAATCTATTACTGAGTACACCTCTGGTGCAAACACCATCGTTATAAAAAAGACAAGATGGCATTGGTCACGTGGGTTGCATATTTTAAAACCCTTTACTATATGTGATTTTTAAACTACGCGCCATTCTAGCTCATGCATTTTATGTCTCCCCTTCTCTGTTGAGAGGCGCTGTTAATAGTCTTAATTTTTTGAAATTGAGTGGCGTCAACTTGAGTTGATATATATGTGTATTGTATGCTACAACGTTTCAGTACGTCGCTTTTTATTTCGGAGGAGAACATATGAAACTCAATAATATTAAATTTCTCTTTTTGCGTGGCATACCTTGACTAGGAAAACGGATTTGATTCGATCGTAAAAAATTTCTAAGATTATGCGCAAAGAAAAATAGGAGAAACACAACTTGACATTTCATGGATTATAAATCCTAAAATTCATTTAACATACTGATTATCTCCCATCACGTCCGGAAATATTTCTAATTTGGGTGCGTTATTTCTTTGCTCTCCTAAATCATGATTTAAGTTTATTATTCTTAGTTTTTATATTGTGTAACTGTCCTAGCACCTTTTTTTTATATATTCACCTCGTAAGCAGCTTCAATTTAGGATTTTTAAATTTGATTATATAGGCCTGAAACGTCAATTTAAACTTGATTTTAAATACGTATTCCACATTTACGATATACAATACTCGGAACAATGGCAAGGGATAATTAATTTATTATTATTAATCTTACGTTATTTTATGGTTGATTTTAATAGAGCCAGTTTTTTTTTTCATGACAGGAAATTCCAAATCTGACATTGAACGTGCCGAATATAGATGGCGTTCGATGTGACTGCCGTCTATATTTAATGCCGTAACTCATTATTCGTTTTAAGATAATATTAATGCGCTTTTTAATACAAATTAATAAATTGAAATTAAAAAGAAATATATCACGGTTCTAAAGTAACAATTTGAAAATAGTTTTTTTAAATGTATTACAAATAAATGTAAAAAACACTATTTTTCCCCATTCACATCTGATTCTATGGATATATAACGTTGGCACAATTGACCGTCGACCGAGAATTCCGAAAGATAATAAAAATTTCAAATCTAAAACGTGTAATAATTACATATCCCAAAAACTATAACTTTTCCTTCTTCAACGTGAAGTCTATCACTTTACATATATCGCAGTCCGCTTCGGCGTTGCACGAACAATTGTCGTCGCACTTTTTCAGGTCCTCGCACAGTTTGAAGTTCTTCAATTCGCGACGCAGCTCCTTCTTGATGTTGTCCAGGTGGTTCTGTTCGGATTCGTTGAGCGACGCGCCCACTGAACCACCCCGTTCCAAACGCTATCCGTTTTGTCACATGAACACGTCTTGCAGGTCCGGATTCTTGTTTCTGACGAGGGCTAACTCGTCTTCGAAAGTGACCATTTTCTCTCTAGGTTTCGGGAGCGCTCTTCTCGGCACCCTTACGGTTAGGGGGAGCATGTTGGCTATGGGGGTGTCGCCGGCTGCTCCCGACAGATCGAATTCGCTGACGCTACGTGGTACGAAGTATTCTACTAGGGGTTCGGCGCCTGGAGCAAGATATAAAATGTGTTATTGATGACAAGACATAAGTTTTAGGTTGATGTGTAGTTTTAATAATCTTTAGGGACTTTAATACATAATGGTTTGTTTGTTTAATGGATTGGTAACCAAGTACATATTGCGTCTGTCAAAAAGTAGACAAAAACACGGAAAAAACGGTTTGATTTTATGTTAAACAAAGTATGTTAAGCGACGCTACTCTCCCAGTTCAATAGATGTCTCTGAGTGCATGTGGTTGGTGCTATATTCACGCCGAGAATAATAAATGATTCATGCCCACATTGTACCATGTTGTGCCACCACGTGCTACATTGATAACAAATTCGTTTCGTGTGTGTTATTCGCTAAAGAAGTGGGTTGTTCGCAAAGCAGCTTGCATAAGATATTAAAAGAGAAATTAGAAACGGGATCTATACTGAAGCCGTTCAAAAAAGGTGACAGATTACATCCCTCGTAGAATATAATAATTACAATTTTCTATTCTTATCTCGATAAAGTTGAATTCGAAAATTCCGTTTGTCAATATAGAAAAAAAACTTAATTCAAATGATCAACTTAACAAAAAAAATGCAAACATTTGAAATATTTTCACATTATCGAATTTATTCCCAGGAATAAAGACTTTATTTCTTCCGTTAACTAAACTCCAATTTTGCTGTTCCAATATTTGCATTCCATTATTTCAGCGACACGCTTTACTGTCTTCAACACTCGCCTTCGGAAACTTTAACTTCACGGCCATTTTCCGAAGTCACAACGGAAGAAGAAATGTGAAAAGAAATAAAGAATATATAGGGATTGTATACAGAGTGATTCTAGATGTGTGAGGTTAGGTTAAATTTGCCGCCACATCATTTTTTTACTACGTTGGTAGGACGTGAATGGTATATGATTTTCTCTCATATTTCTACAGTGGCGCCTCGTGCACGATGATGTATTAGAATGTATCGAATGTATTGATTTTTAAAAGTTTTTAATTTATACACGCTAATGACAGAGTAATGAAATCCAGGCAATCGAAACAAATTAACTTATCTTCAGACAAACTCTGTTTAGGGGGTGTTAGATAATCAATTCTTCTAGAATCTTAAGGGTAGGAAGTATAGTGAAAATGGACCAAAAGATATAACAATGATTTTTGTTATTAAACTACATTTTAAATGAATCTATAATGCGTTATTGCATAATGTATTTATTATGACCTTCAAGTATTGAAACATCAATTATATAAAGACAGATTCTATGCGAGTCGTTAACTTTATTCAGTTTGTTTGGCTTTGATAGACATACTTATATTTATCTGTCAAAATTTGACAGATAACCTTAAGAAATCTAGCAATTTGGAATTTCTCAGTGGAAAACTAGATCTTTAATTACAATTTCTCTTGGACTATATCGGCTAGATGCAGCACTATATATCAGTTTCAATACACATGCAATTATCACCTAGCAGCGCTGATGAGACTTGGTAAGTGGAAACGCGTCCTCTAATAGTGATAATTGCAAGTGAAATGTAATGCTTTATGTAATTACAAACCTTTAATGAATATTAACATGTATTAATTAATACAATTTAGTGGGCCAACAGCATATATATATGGAAGATCTGAAATTAGATCGCAATGTAGAAATAAATTGCTGAAATGCCAACAAACCTTCCTATAATTAAATTAATTTCATCTAAAATTTCTCATAGACTATATCGGCTAGATGCAGCACATATATATCAGTTTCAATACACAAACAATTATCGCCTAGCAGCGCTGATGAGACTTGGTAAGTGAAAACGCGTCACTCTAATAGTGATAATTGCAAGTGAAATGTAATGCTTTATGTAATTACAAACCTTTAATGAAAATTAACATGTATTAATTAATACTATTTAATGGGCCGACAGCATATATACATGCAAGATCTGAAATTACATCGCAATGTAGAAATAAATTGCTAAAATTGCAAACAAACCTTCCTAAATTAAACTAATTTCATCTCAAATTTTCTCATAGACTATATCGGCTAGATGCAGCACCTATATATCAGTTTCAATACACAAGCAATTATCACCTAGCAGCACTGATTAGACTTACTTGGTAAATGGAAACGGGTCCTCTAATAGTGATAATTGCAAGTGAAATGTAAGGCTTTTATGTAATTATTTTATACAATCATGGAAGATCTGAAATTAGAGATCGATATAATTAAATTAATTCCATCTCAAATTTCTCATAGACTTTAATAACAACGTTAAACATAATATGATTTTACTTTATAAATAATATGTTTAATCTGAAATATGTATACAGTTTGTATATATTTGTCTGGCGTTGTGGAGTATTTTAAAGTTCGTTAAATGTGACTGACGTACCGCAGTTCCAAAGATGAATCTATGAAGTCATATTATTTCTTTAGAATAGAACTAACTCACAAATGATCCAATCCGAGCGTTCCCTTTAGAATAACGAAGTATGTGTATGTTTATTTATTATCTTGGACACCCATATATAGAAGTTTAGAAAATGTTAGCAGAAAACGTTTTTCAATAAAGCGAAAAAAGTAATTAAAGATGCAGTTCTGCCGTAGGACAGACTGCATATCAATAATTAATATCTAGAAATTCCCACCAGATTATTATCAAAGAAAACTTTAAGGATACCAAAAATAAAAGCACTTTGATACCTCCCGGCCTAAACTCGCCTCTTAACTGTAATTTAATAATCGGTTTAGATAAGCGGTACGAAGAAAACTGTCAAAATACGCGAACAGCCTCCATTATCCAAAGTAACGTTTTCCAATTAGCCTGATTAATTCGTGAATACAGATCATTTTAGCGTCTGGTTCAGGGGCAAGCGGATAAGACAGAATTAGAGTCTTGAATGCGACGTGTTTTCAATTAAATTTTAATTCTAGAATTTCGAGAGGAATTAGGCGACCTCCTTTCTCTCCCCGAACCATCCTTAAGAGATGAAACAGTTACGCTAAGCAGCCGTCGCTACAGCAATTTTCTTTGTTATTTAATGTTTTGCTTGGTCGTCGTCAGTGGTGATGTAATGAACATTCTACATCCACTGTTTAATTACGTAAAATTGAAGGGGCATTTAATTACTTACTGCAAAAGGTAAAATTTTATGTTGCACGTAATAAAATTGGGAGGTCTTCGCGTGTAATTATTATTACTATTAGAGAGGTGTCATATTAATGTTTTATGTCGAAATTTCAGGATAGTAATAGTTTTTAGCGTAATAAAAGTGTGAGGTAAATTCAATGCCGGTAATAAAGAATCCTATAACGTAAAAGAATCGTATATTCAGTTCGATATTGGTTAAGAATGAAAGGCAGAAGGAATAATATTAAAAATGGTGGAAAGAAATGAAGTTTTTATTATTAGAATAAGATCAAATTCATCTCATTCAACGTCAACTGATTGTTGGATGGGACACGAAAAACATGTATAATATTCTTTCTTAGCTCTAAGGAGAAAACAAGTTTTTTTCTTTGATAAGTTTTTAAAAAGTTAAGTTTCTTTTCTTAATCCTGTTGGTTCACCCCACACTAAAATTTCAACCTATTGCTTCACCCCACACTAAAATTTAACCCTATTGGGTCACCTCACACTAAGCCTATTTTAAAGCTATTTTCCCAGATGTGCAAAAAGTTACTCGTGTTGGAATATTCGTATAAAACTTTTTCTCATTGAACAATCGTCTGGTTTAGCAACCATAAAAGTAATTTTGAAAATTTCTTCATATATGGCGTTATAAATTATGCATCTGATAAATATAAAGCCAGAGCTGTCACAGCTACTGTTACAAGGTAAGTGAATTGCCTTAGCCTATAATTATCATTTATACTGTAATGCTAGTCTTAATTAGAATTACCAATTACACTCAATCTTCAAACGCATTACAATTAGCAATTATAAGCCGGAATGATTCTCTTACTTGTTAATTTAACTACCTTCAGAGTACTGGAAGAATGCTTGACTATTGAAATTATCAATTATCTAGTTAACTTATTAACGTCTATTGATTCTCATATTTTATTGTATATTTATTAGTAATGACAATTCACCTTGTTCTATGAGCTAGTGTGTTGTCTTAAAAAAAAGGTTGTTTTTGATTGGTTTGTTGATATGTTCTCCAGTAATAAGTCTTCATTAACATTCTTTCACGTCTGTGTGCTAGATTATTTGTAGTACCCTACCATTATATACTTCGAGAAGCAATGAATGCAGGTGATTGTTAAAATAACCTCCTAAGTGGTTGTGGTACCTCCCACCTTTTCAAGGAAGTTATGTATCTTTGATTAAGAAGAAGCATCTATAAATGATCTTAACCTTATAAAAGCTGGCTATAAACTTATATAATGCGAATCCGTAAGCAAATTATTACTGGAACGTTGCTTAGAGACGAAGGTAATAGATTCCGATAAGTTGTACAGATGTTGATGACAGTACAGAATCATCGTGGATATAAATCGAAACCCACATTGCTTTCCTAGATTTTGCAAAGGCCTTTGATATGGTAAGAAGGCATATGCTCCGGAAAATATTATATAAGAGAGGCTTTCTGATGCAGGTGATAGAAGTGAATAAAAGTCTATATAGACACATCGCTATAGAGGACGAAATAACAGAACCGATTATAACTTTTCCTTTTTAATCTCTATGTAGATGACCCAATCAAAAAAAAATATAATAGAAAAACCCCCATAAGGAGTCCAACTTAACTTAGATGTTACACTAACACTACTTTTTACTGACGACCCTAAATACCAATACAAAATATTTTCAATATTTTGTATTGCCTTGAACACATGTTTTTTCCAAGATATTTTCAATATTGGAAATCGTCCAATAGAACATCAAGTGTTTTTATGAAAAA
>JARFOC010001290.1:484983-531336 GCA_031763485.1 Osmoderma eremita
ATTACCACGAAATTATTCCCCATTTTGGTAGTAATATGGTAATAGGAACGTTCTTTTTACGTTCCCATGTTATGTCGGGATATACTTCAAAGTCATTTTAATAGTCGTAACTACGTTCCCAGATACCTATTGTGCTAGTTGGGATCGGTTCTTCATGCCATGCAGTTGCCTCTACCATTTTCGATGCTGGAATTTCTATGTAAATTCGCAGAATTGTCTTTGACATGACTTCCAGTCTTGGCAGTTTAAACAACGTATTCTGCACGTAAGGTTTCCATTTTGTAGTTTGGCCTCCATATTCCTAATTTTTAAGTTCTAAAAAATTAAAATATCTCAGAAACTATTGAGTTCGTATAATCTCTATTATGGCGAAATCTATAACAAATGGGCGCTACTATCACGTCGTCAAAGTTTTACGATTATGTACCAGGCACCCGGTATTTTCAACATAATTTTCCCAAAAGTAACATATTTCATCTAAATTCTTTTATCGTTAACAATGATTTTTTTATCTCTTTTATTATTACTGCACATGCATGCATACGATAAAGATATGCGCTGATAAAGAAATAAATATCAATGAAAAAGCGATGAACATATAGAAATTACACCTGCACCAAATCAGTTTGTTCGCAGCTGAAAGCGACATCTAGCGTTACGTCTTGCAAGCTGATAATTAAAGCAATTGCTCCTTTGATTCTTATGACAGGGTCTTCATCGTTTTAGTTCCGGTCAGACGAGGCGAAAAGAGATCCTATCAAAATATTCAACGAAATGTTATTAAGTAACGACACTCACGATGACAAGAAATGATTGATGATGCCTCCGCTTATGTGTTGGTACGTTATACGCATTATGGTGCTAATTTTATACATCACAGTCCATTCATTCTTATATTGTTTGGACAAATCGTTGAAGACATAAAAGGGAACGAATGAAATGTGACGAAATGGGGTGTCAACAGTTCTCTTGACGGAAATTTTCAGTGATGATGTACCTGATTGCCTACACACTTTATGAGGAACAATAACATAAACATAAAGAATGTTTCTGTCGTCAGTAAATGGTAATTGAACTGAACAAACTATATAGCTATGACTAATTCTAGCAATTATACAGTGAGCACATAATGGTTGGAATAAATTGATTTAAAATTCAGGGGTTTTTTTCTCGAAGAAACGCTCGGACCCGACGATTTTGGTTTTAGTTGCCGTTCTTCTGATGATTATTTCACGCATACAGGTTGACCCGAAAACATGTCATGACACCTCACTTTTTTTAATGGAAACACCTTTTTTTATTTCATTTTTAAATTCTGCGCCAAATTCTGAACATATTTTATGTATCATGTCCTATACCTGAATTCAACTGTTTCCAAAAAAAATTGTAGAAACCTATAAAATTCAACTAAACTTAAATTATGTAAATAAGACATTGAATTGAGTCATACTGTTGACAGTGACAGTTGAGTAATATCTCAAGTAACTTTGTCTTAGCAAAACTTATTACGATAAGTTTTTTTTAATGGTACGTCTCAATGAAAGAGTGCGAATAGAGATACTGATGACGATTGGTTATGGGGACAGGATGCGCATCCAAACGGAAGTTTGCGAAATGTATAATGCCAAGTATCCAATATGTCAATCTACGATATGACAGAACATGTTTTCGGGTCAGCCTGTATACATGAAATAATCATCAGAAAAACTAAAATCAAAAATCGAGGAGTCCGAATGTTTCTTCCAGAAAGAAACATCTGAATTTTAAATGAATTTATTCCAACCATTACGTGCTCATTGTATATAAAACTATCAAACCGTTTCTACCTATAAACCATAAATTTCTGTGAAACTATCTCATACATAATAAGATTATTTTTCTTAGAGAATATATTACAAAAAAAAAACATCTGGACTCGAAAAACTAATTAAATGAATTTTCCACATGTTAGAACATTGATTATGCGAATCTACTATAAACTAATAGATTCCAACCATTCGTTTGCGTTGTCAATAAATCATTGCGCATACATAAATAATTGCAGTTGTTTTTCCAAACATGTACTTCTCTTGTGACTTTTCGCAGAATTGGCACCACCAATACGTGATCTATTGAAATTTATTTACCTCATTTTAGACATATCCACCTATTTAAGTTGATATTTTTACTGCTGCATTATTTATTCCTGTTAATTTCCAACTTACGACAATTACTATTGATTGCTAGCAATAATTTACTCCTTTAATTTACACATTTTCGCTAGGTATGTGTATTTATCGAAGCAAACTTAATCTACTAGAACGGTAAAGAATCAGCATTCATTTGAAATGCCTTTTACGATTTGTTTTCACCAGTTGGTAAATAGAATTAATTAAATAAATTATATGAAGTTGATATACTTTTTCAAAGTATTTGAACAAAATAACTAAACACAAGTTTTAAATCATGTCCTTCCAAATAGATGTTAAAATAAATTTAAGTTAAAAATACCCCTTACCACCTTGTTGAGTAAAGAACTCCGTATACGTATTTCGGCAACTAAGTTGCCATCCTCAACAGAAGACCACAAAGGAAAGCAATGTTAATAATGGCGGTCTAAGAGCAGGATTGCTCTCGGAGTGCTACGTATGACATTATTTTCCTTTGTGGTATACAGAGCTCTTTACTTAACAAGGTGGTAATAGCACTAATCCAGTGTGTTATATAAGATAAGATCACAATTGCTTTTCATTACATTAAAGGTCGTCATAAAGCTAATCTCATTCGCAAAATATGTCAAAATCAAACCATGCACAGAAATCTGTAATTTGCCTTTTTTATTAGTCTATATCCAGAAGGTGGATAGTAGGAGATACACTGTTATCCCTGAAGCACTATACCTAGCGGAAGTCTGGCTTATTTAAAGAAAGAATAACTACTTACCTAGTTGTGGGTGATAAACCAGTAGCACCAAGTGAAGCTAAATAAATGTTCCCATCTGAATCAAAACTTTACTTACTGACTTTACTTTACTTCCTTGTATTTACACTTAGTTATCTAGAGATGTGATCCCTGAGATCATTATGTATATTGATATATTTTATTCTCTAATCAAAACACTTGCGCCATCTATTAACGGCAGTGTATGTTATAACATTATGCTTAACAAACACAGTGTAAGCTAACCTCAAAAAATGACATTTAAGTTTAACAGGTGACATTTCCAACTACACCCTATCCTTCGAGAGCATTCTACAATAATTTTGTGGATCTAAGATACTGTTATTTTTTATGTTTAACAAAACCGTTAATAGTCAATAGTCGCCCCAGAGACATATTCAATATGTCGCAATCAGCGGCGCATTAGTGCTCCATATATCAATTATCATATAAGATATCAAAAAGAGGTTGTTTAAGAAAATTGTAGACAGCCTTAAACTGAACATTTCAAAATTATTTTCATATATACAGAACAAACGTTTTCTTAAATGGAACATCCTGTATATTATTTCGGATTTAGGTTAAGCTCTTGCCTCACACTCCCAATATCCAATTTAATTGCATTGTACAGCGTGTTTCAGAAGTTAAGATCAATTTTATATGCGAATCATTGTGAGTTCGAGGTCTTGTATACTGCAAATGACACAGTCTGAAAATTTTCTTTTACAAACAAAGATTTTTTATATTGCTACACTTCTACAGCAAAGTGACATTTTTTCAAAATTGTCAAATCTGAAGTGTGGTCCAATTACATAATCTCCTACTAGTAATGAAGACTTAAGACTGTCCGTGTTCTTATTTTCCCCACTTCTAATCAAAAATTTGTTCATTATTTATTGCTGTACATCAAGATATTTACTTATTCATAACCAGAAACGCTTAATAATTAATCCCTACCTCTTTGAAGTATGATAAGTGGATTTTCCACCGCAGGTATAACTACTTTAAAATTCCCTGTAACATGATTACAAACGAGTTAATTACGGCTGCTTTATGCCCGCCAGCTGCAAAATCGAATCAGTTAATTTAGCTTAATGAAAATTTCCTTTTTGTCCAAATTATAAGCTAATTACTACGGGGTGGAACGGTGCGATTACGCCATCACACGTCGTTTATTATTAATAGAATCGGGAAGAGCAAAGAAGGTGGTCGACGAGAAAGCGGTTTTCCCGCACTTACGCGTGTATCGCGCGAAGTCGCCAGTTTAATAAGCGGAAGATCCCGCACTTATCGCAAATCGACGAGTGTTGAAGAGTTTGTACCATCGTCACAGATACGTGCACACGGATGAAAGCTCCTTGTACAGATTCTAGCAAAAAAATCGGTCCCATTGTAAAAGGAATAAAAATTGGCCCAAGACTTTTATTGCTTTTATCAAGGAAAAGCTAACACAATCGAAATAAGGTGCCACGAGTATTTTTCTTATTATTAAACGTGAAGATTTGTTTAAATTACCAAAGTTTTGTAGTTCTTAGTGCTGATTTAGTTCCGTTGGAAAATTTTAAAATGGCGGTTTCGAAGATATTGGTAGCAAAAAACTTGCTACCAATATCTTCGAAACCGCCATCTTTAATTTTATTTTGGCATCTGTTGTAAGTGTCCATAATTAAACCAATATTTTTTTTCATATTTTCTGTTATTCAGCATATATTTTACTTTAAAAAATAGCAATTTTCGGTTTTTATTCAGGATTTTAAAATTTTTCAACGGAACTAAATCAGCACTAAGAACTACAAAACTTTGGTAATTTAATGGACGTGATTTTTGCTTTGAATACTGTGCTACTGAAGTTTTCTTTAGACAACAGATTTTTCTCCTATTTGTATTTATAGATCTCCGTCCTCAAAATCCCATAAATTTTACTACTACCTTAAAAGTTTACTAACAAAAATTTCCGATATGCGTCTTGTTGCTATAGTTGAGGCGTCTTCAATTTGGATGTCTTAAGCCTGTCTGACACGATGCTAGCTGTTATCCAATTTTTCATTATAGAATCCAGACTGCAGAAATAATATAGTAAGAAGAGATGGGGCACTTAACGTTAAAATTGTGTGCCTATCCCTCTGGTGGTCTGCGAACCCAACTAAACAGACTACCGCGCCGAATCTCATATATTTCAAACTTGACAGGATGCACAATGCCATCCAAAATCCTATTGATTCTTCTATACAAGCTTCTTTCGCATAATGTCATTCACAAACTGTACCCAAAAAGTGTATGCATTCCGCCATGCAGATTTTTAAGTAGCACATGTTCTACTTCTAACTATAATTCTGTTCAGAAAGTGAGCGCACAAGTTGCGCAAGAAACACGCATTGACGGTTTCAATTAAGGTATTCCTGAAAGTTATATTTACAATTGGATTTGCTTACCAGATGGAATACAATGAACACACTGTTAGATTACCCCTGGCGCACGAAATTGTTAAATCTACTTATTTTTAAAACACAATAACGCACAAACCAACTTTAACATTAATTTTATTCACGTACTGACTTCTGTAATAGCAACTTACACACTAAAGACTCTGAAAGAAAACAATTCGCTCTAACATTAACAAGAACATAGGCATTAGGAATATAATTACACTAAAAAGTACAGTCGGGTCCGAGGTACCTGCCGATGAATTATTTTTAACTCGACGTGCGTTAACAAAATAACAATTAATTCGGGACACCTCAATCTTTACAGACGAAATTCACAATAATAATAAAAATAACGATAATGATTGAACAATAAGTAAAAACCAAAATAAATTCTACCAACTAAAGGAATTGTAATATAAATTTAAAATACTCTATGCAGAGTTCCAGAATTTGACACTAAGAGCCCTCTATTAGATAAAGTTTTGTACTCAGAGCCCTCTATTGGTCAAGCAATTTGGTTTACACCGAAGGTATACTAGTGCACCCCTTCCCCTCCCCCACCTGCTAAACTTGAAGTGTGAAATGAAGTTGTAGTTCCCAAATAATATATTGCAGTTAACTTCATTATTATATCAGTGCCAACTCCGCTCTTGTATCTTTTGGGTTTAGGTTATGTTTTTGTGATATGTATCATTACCAGCGAAAGGGTGTAGAAATAAAACTTCCAGCTTTTAATTTGGGTTGGCAGCACATCTAACGCATGCCCATTGAGTTTCAAGTATGGAAGTAATAGAAAAATAGGATCAAAACTATGAAGTACACTAGCTCGTCTTTCTAGTATGGTATCAAGTATATGGTGGATATAGTATGAAGATTGGACAAATCTAGCATCGTGTCAAACGGGCTCTACAAGATAACCAGAGGACCCCATAAACAAAAATATCTTTAGATCGTTTGCTGCGGAAGTTATGATCAGAGAACCAATCCAGGATGTCAAGATCTATTTCCACTTGGCTAATATTATTCTCATCTATCCGTGGCGCAATTCTCGAATCGTTGTCAAAACTTACAATTATCTCACAAAGCTTAAGTTATATCTATGGATCTTTGTGTATACTGTGTTTCTAATGCGAAATCGTTCTGCGCTAGTTTGCCTAGTGAAGATTGGTCCGACGTCCGATGTCGCAAGCGAAAAGTTTAAGATCTTTGTTAATATATTTTTACGACAGTTCAATGCCTCTTTTCCACTTTTGAGATACCACCACTTCAGCAAAAATTTCTGTTACCGCACCATCTAATTGAATTGAACGGGAAAGTTTTAACGCTGCAAACTGTACACTTATGACCATTACAAAAATTTATATAAAAATGAAATTAAACTAACAGAAATTCTGACATTTGGAATGTTATGAGTCGGCATATAGGTAAAAAACCTAAACTTATAGCGCCAATTTGGGATGATCCCGAGTCCCTGGCCCACGAATTTAAAAATTTACTTGGATTTAGCAATAATACAAGAAAAATGTAATAAGCAAGATATTCTTTCCATTTTCTTCCAACGTATGAAAGTAAATTGCGTATGATCATCAATGGGTTGAAGGTGTCCGGATGTGAATCCCTTAACAATAAACACTTCATTTACACCTGCCTGTTTTCCCGGCAGTTCAAAAAATAAAAGCGAAATTTCTCTTACCACCTTGATGAGTGAAGAACTCCAGATACGTATTTCGGCAACTAAGTTTCCATCCTCGGCAGAATCTACAAAGGAAAATAATGTTAGCACTCTGGCAGGAATAGTTGTGCACCTGAACCTTGCAAAGGTTTGGTTAATACTATGCCCGCTAGGGTTCAGGCAGGTGTGAAGGCCAAAGGGGACGTTACGATTAAATACTTCTCCTCAATTACTATAAATATCATTTCTTCCAACATTTAGTTGTCATTATAAGTATACAAAATTAATATAAAAAATGTATGATGAAAATCTAAGTGATACGCCGCCCTGCTGAAATACAGACTTTCCATTTGGGTATAATTTCCTAATGCTTGGCAATAACGAGGTCTCAAGAATTTCTTGATATTTTAAAGCATTTATAGGACCTTCTACGAACTTTATGGTCCCCAATCCTGACGCCGATATACACCTCCAAACCATAGTGCCATTTGGAAACTTTACTGTTCTTTTAAGGCAATCCTTAAATTCTTCCTTCTTATCATACGTTTACGATAGTCTCCTACGCAAACATCAAATTTTGATTCGTCATTAAAAATGATTTTACTACAGTCATATTCAGTCCACGAGAGCTTAGATCTTTCGTAGGTGAGTTTTTAAGTTTTTAACATATTTCTTGTAAAAATTTAGATCTACAAACATAAGCTTTTCGTCTTTATGGCCAATGAGATAACGGCGATATTTTCTTTTATAGTTGCTAGCACATAAACAACCACATAACGCAAAACTCAAACTCAAAACATGCTTGTGATACAGAAAGCCAGGGATGACGGTGTTACCATATTGTACTTACCACCACATTGTAGTCATCGCATGCGACCGCTTGACGTTTCTTTTATGGTACCTCTATCGACATTCTACGGTCAAGGGGTTGAAACATTTCTAAGAAACAATCCGGGAAGAGTCGTCACAATTTACCAAATAGGCAGATTATTTGGAAAGGCTTTCTTAAGGGCAGCAATCCCCATGGTTTTGAGAAAACTGGCACATTTCCCGTTAATCGCCACGCTTTCACTGACGATATGTTTATAACTGCCTATCCCACTGGTCAGCCAGAAATTGAATCAACTTCAATAGGAGAGGGCTCATCAGAAAGAGAACCACCATTTCCCATCAGGCATCAAGCACCACCTCCATCACCTTCATATTCGACCCACAATTAAAATCAACTCATCCTCATGAGTCAAAGGACAGCTTCTCCAGTGATGATAAACCTCTGGCCAATATTCCTCAAGATTGTGTTTCACCAGAAATGATTCAACCATACCCAAAAGCAGCATGAAGAAGGCCTGCGAAGAGTGTAAACAGAGGTAAAGCTGCCATATTAACGAGCTCACCTTATATGGATGAATTGAATGCCAGTATAGAGGCGAAACGACGTAAAGTTCCAACCAGTAAATTGCCATCTTTGAAAGGAAAGGGACTATCGAAGGAAGAATCAGCAAAGAAAATCCCCAAATCACAGAAAAATAGTTCGGCCGAAAAGAAGACTGACGAAGCAACAAACAAGACTAGAGAGCAAAAAGATGTGAATGGAAAGAACCAGACCAAAGGCGAAAAATACCAAAGAAATAACCATGACCAAAGAAAACAGTGATAACGAAGAAAATACTGTGTGCTTTTATTGTGAAGTAAATTTTCTAAGCAGCAAATCTGGTGACAAGTGGATTCGATGCAGCTCCTACCAGAGATGGATCCACGAAGCTTGCGGTGTATCAGAAAACGAAGCCAGTTATTTCATATGTGATCTGTGCTTGAAAATATAATCCCATTTTAGAAACACTACTGATCCCGTTTTAGATATATATGTTCCTAAATTGGGAAATTTGACTCGCGCAAAAAAAAAATTGTCCTATGTTTTTGTTTCGTATATTATGTTTATTTTTTGAATAAAGTTATGTTTGGTATATCCAACATGAAGGTTGTCCGTGATTGTGTACTTAAACTTTTTTTTAAACCGGATCCAAACTTTAAGTATCCCATTTTAGGTAAACTTCCCCTACACACTTTCGACGGCATTCTCGAGAAATGTTCAACCCCGTTTCTTTATTCCATCGTGCGGTAATCTCTGGTAACGTATTTCTTCTTGCTGACTTCCATATTTTCATCAAACATTTTAAATTTCTTTCAGAAATTACCTTGGATATCACTGAAGTTTTACCACGAAGGTCTGTATTTCCAGCATTCCCCGTATTTTTTTATTATATTAAAAACTGTTAAACAATATCACTTGACGTAAGGACGTCAATTCATTTTTATGCTTTTGTTGATAAATTACTTGGCATACTTTTTCACTTGTAGGATTTCCGCGTCCCCATTTCCTAATTATAATTATAAAAATTTCGTAAGAAAACCACCTACTGATAATCTGACAACAACATAAGCTAACAAAACATGACTTGTTTTTCTTTCAACGCCTACTTGGTCACACAGAGCTTACACGGATAAATAATACAAAGTGGGGTAATACTTGTTCCAACATTTAGTTTTCAGCACATTTTTGTTAACCAAATTATCAAATAACAATAAAAAAAGAAAAGTAATTATGCCTTAATGGCTTCAAAACAGCAGCAAAAATTTTGTATGATTTCTCTCTCAAATTTAAACAAATCTTCGGTCAATAAATGTTAGTTAACAGTTTTTTTCAACATATAGTCGTTAGGGCTCGTATAGTGATAATAATAATTAGTACGTATTGAATCAATATATTAAAATGTCCGATTTTGAAGGCAACGTTTCAGAAATTTCAGGAAATGATGTAATTTGTTTGGCGGGTATGGGAAGGGCACACGCTTTTTCAACCGGGCTGTATGTCGACTATCGCGCGCTCTCCTACTAACGGGAAAGGGAAGAAAGTAATATGGAAGCGACGCGTGTAGAACAGTGCTTAAGTGCAGGATAAAAAGCGCTAAGTAGCTTCGCGCTACAGTCAGTACGGTCCTCCACCAGATGAGTAAGATTGTCGGCGGTATAATCAATGGCCTAGTAATTAGTATCCCCCACTCGCTTTGACTCTGTACAACTTGCCGCAGCAGATATACTATGTAGTACACACACATCCGTGCATGCATACATAGATATAATTCACACATATACATACGTACATACTGTCTGTCTCTAACTGTAACGAGAGGTTCATATATTTCAACGTATTGTACTCCCTCTCCCCGCACCCCTCGCAGGTGAAAACTAGTCACCCCTCTACCGTCAGCGAGCCACCCCATCAGAATCTGCGCGCCGGGTACGCACCACCCCGTTTGCGTGTATTGTGTGTCTTCGTAGTCTCCACTCCTGCGGTGTGTTTATTGCTCATCAAAAGTTCCGCCACTAAACCTCTCCTTTTATATACACACAGACGTAACACACATCCATATTCACACATAAACATGTTTATATGAGTATCTTGCGACCACGTAGTTCGTCGCTTCCGGGTGTCGCGGTCATTACGGGACTGACTTATCTGTAGAGATAGTCCGATATTCGAATCCGGACGGAATAGTGAACCGGGCGGTCCGATCCAGTCCGGCTGAAATGTGACGGTCGCGTTTACGTTCCCAGCGACGTATTTTGTAAAATAATAACAGTACTAATAACGATCGGAGGAGAAACACAAGAACAATAAATAATACGACAACGCTTCCTCACCTTTCAAAGGGGTAGGAGTGTATACCGCAACATGTCTATTTATGTATGTGGACTACGCACATCGGCCGTATGCAGATTTACGTTTGCATCTATCATATAAAAGCGGATTGATTTGTGGTGACGATGATTAAAAATAAGAGTGCCGCCGGTTGGTTTGAGGTCGGTTTTGTTTTCGGCGGCGTCTAGACCTGAGTGCCATGCACGAAGAATGTTGTTGTCGTGTCCCATCAGTGTCCTGTTAATTATAATAGCGAGATTATCCTGGTGAGTATGGCAAAGAATTGAAATGCCACCCTCAATTTTTTAAGATTTAAAAACGCCAGCAATTTAATTTGAAAATTAACTATAGTATGGTGTTACCTTACTCTTTTTGACAGTTTGATCTTGAAAATTGACTCTTCAAACTATATTTTATTAATTACAAAATGAATTTTAATAAGAAATATTCCACAAAAATATGTTTCAGATTGCTAAAGCCTTTTTCAAGCAAATTTTCATTTCCCATTGAAAAATACTTTTTCTAATAGAAGCCTACAAATTGCAGAATTACTCTATGGAAATTTTTAAATAGTTTCATACCCAAAACGATTATCCCAACAATACAATAATCTTCTGACATATAAAGTAAAAATAAAAACAAACGCATCTTACTTTAATTTCTATAGCAAACTGAAGGCCTACTTCTATTGTAAAACGAAAAGTAATAGGTATTAATATTTTAGTTGATTTTAAAATAATATTCCTTTAAACAACATACAACAAATACCAAATGGTCAATTGAATTTATAGATATAGTAAGCTATGAATATCACAACTTAGTTAGGAACACTTAATTAAATCATATATTTGCAATTAGTACTGTAACCAAGCCTCGTATTCGAATAAGGACATTTAGCGGTTTTATTTTAAGTTGGTGACATTGCGACAATAATGGAGATATCTATGTGACATTTTAAGGTTGTAGTTAAATTAACAAAATTTATTGTAGTTACACGCATTTGCAATACAATAGTAAATAGTTTATTACAAAGAGAAAGTAACACTCTTAGATTTGACATTTTAATTAATCTTTGGATATGTGCTATTATTATATACATTTATATTTACATTTGAATTATCTTTTGAATTGATAGTAATACCATGCGCAGAAGAGACATTCTGTTGAATACTATCACTCTCTGTAATAGTGAAATTGTTTCTTTTCGGGTAAAAGTCACATTCAAACTGTGAACCATACCCAGATCATCCAGGCAGTTCTTTTTCTGTGCAAACATATTTCCGACATCAATCTTATTTTTTATGGAAGGACAATGTAGTTTTCAGCAACAGCCGAGCTCTTCCAACCACCTAATCGTTTTATGGTCAAAATATCGCCTCCATTGGTTGCTATATGTGTAGCACTGAACCTTCTAAAACAATGTTCTGTATAAAGTGAAACGAAGAAAACTGGCAATTTCTTTAGGAAATCTGATTTATATTGAAGGTCTTCCACACATATATTAGTCAATTCCTCTCGTCTGCAGGCTCCATTGTATCCCATTATCAAAATAACTATAATATAAGCTATTTACAAAAGTTGATAGAATAAAGTCTAATAGATAGTCTTTAGAAAGCCGTTTTAGTAATGATTGAAGTTTCATATATTTAGATATGTCTACATTTCCATATATATTTAAACACGATCTTGACATCGAATAAATTGACCCTAGTGACGACGATTTCTAATTTTTACGTAGCGCTTCGACGTACGCAAGTAAAACGTTTTCAGAAATATGACGAATCCCTTTTTCTTTGCACCATTTTTCAAAATATTCGTACCGCTTTTCATACAGTGTATAAGACTTCTCCAGAAGTAAATTAGAAACTGCATTTTCAGAAATTTGCCGTATTTCTGGTGGAGTACATGAAAAACTTCTAGAACTCATTTTGAAATAATTTAACAATGAAATGACAAATTAATTTGTCAATTAAATCTATTTGATTTTGACGCCAAACTAGTGCGCATGTTACCAACCGCCACAAAATTTTCCTTATATTATCAAATTTTTCTCTTTTTGTTTTTACAAGTAGAGAAATTTAAAAAACCAATTGCAAAAAATAGCATAAAAAACCCGTTGCATAGGACATTAAAGCACTCATTCATTAAGCATTAACCTTGAATTCGTATTTTCAAACGTCATTATGAAACAAGTTTTTAATATACTATAACTGTCAATGCTGTCATATCACATTATAATAACTGTCACATTTGAAGTTGCATTGAAGGTGCGTAGGAACATTTTGCACACCTCTTGGTATTCCCTAAATAAAGCCGTACGTTTTCTTTGGGATTAGTTGTTTCATTATTAAACCATTCATCAAAATCATGCACTTTTAATAAAGGTAAAGCAACATAACCTAAAATTATTATTTGTCAGGTTATGATAAACATTATAATAAACTTTGTGGCGCAAACACAAACCCACTTCAATTATAAATAAGATTGATCCTATGGAAATTTCATATAGCTATGTATATCATTAAAAAGTATATTAGTATTTCAGATAATGATCATTTTTAAACTACAAAAAGCTTGACATAAACATCAACGTGAGGCTTACTTACTGACAAACGTGTGCATTTCATTCTTTATTCTTCACTAAGTTAATATTCTTCGAAGAGTACTCATAAAATCATATGAATGAAATTATAAATTTGACATCCATTAAAATTAACCAAGAGCCGAAAAAATCCCGGATTAGTTCCATTAAATTGCCAGTGACTTTACAATTATGAAATAATATCTTTGATGATAAGAAGTAATGAGGTTAAGCTATACAATCTCCACTAAAATAACAATTTATTTCAATCTCATGTATATACAAAATAAATACACGTATTTTGACGTTTAGAACGAGTCACGAAAAAAAGAATAGGTTTACATTATTAGCCACTAATGTATTGCGCAAAATTATAACAATTTAAATCTAATTGTTTCACTGCCATTTTCAAACAATTAATATAATCTGAAAGAATAATCATTTGTTCGTAAATTGCAAATTTACATATACACATCATACTATTCTACGTTTTAATGCCATCCGTTTGCCGCTTGAAACGTCATACAATGAGAGATATTATTTTTATATTTGAAGGCAAAACATAGGACATCATAGATATACACATATGCCGTGGAAAGTGCATATGTTGTAAATAGGTTGGCATGATAGTTTTTAAACATTTTTAATACCGACTTTGGAGTAACAAATATTCTTTGACATTCAGACGGGTATCTTCAGTGTATACTATACCATGCCAGCTAGAAGTAAAGTTATTAAAATCATTGTTGAATGTCTTTACAAAAAAGAAACTACAGGCATTTTCTCTCCAGATTTTTCACTTACATATATCTCTTGTATTTTTTCATTATTAATTGTTTGGAAAGTAGAACTTTATTACGTTTCTTCATTGAAGAATTCTCAGTTATGTTGAGACATGAAAAGAATATTTCATATTCAGTTACTTTTGCAGCGTTAAATATTAACTATCAGTACAACCATTAAATTGTTGAATTATTTGTTAAATTAAAGTTTTTTACTTTTAGAATAAACGGTTAATGAATAATTTTATAGTTTTTCTTTCAATACCAACAAGGAAATTAATTGAATATACAACTTGATACTTCATGCTGGTTGGTGGAGCATTAATTCCGTGAGAATCAAAGAATTTTAAAAAATTCAAAAACAAATCTGCTACAATATTTTGTGCCCATTCTAATCAAGTAAGATAGAATGCTTTCAAAAAGAATAGAGGAGAGAAGGACAGTTTTATTTTCTTTTTATTTAACATCCTCTATTTCTCTATACATTTAAATAGGGTATTAAATTCTGAAAATACGATCGCTTTTGTTTAGTCTATATTGCAGAAATTATTCAATATGTGCATCATTTCTTCGCCTGTCCAGCTGTTTCGCGTGGAGGTATTTGGATTGGCCCTGAAATACGGCATTTCATGACTTTATTCTGCGTCATTCTGTTTCTTACGTTTTCTATCTTTTAAAACTTCCATAAAATACTAATGAGTCGTGCAAATTTGGACGCATAATAGCTTTGTTCCAAGTGGACACGCTAACTGTCAAAAAGACGACAAAGGCATGCGCATTGTGTAAATGTATTGCAATAAACACCTTTTTCGCCGATCGACATTAAACGCCAAACTTTAGTGACAACTTACGTGCAATAAACTGTCTCGTTTACTGCCTAGGCATTAAAAATGTGAAAAAATCCTAGGCAGCAAAAAACTTTAATACTTCATCAACTAAGTTATAGTGATTTGAAAATAATACAAAATGTAAAACCGAACACAATTATTATTTATTATAGATGCTAATATTTACATTAATACAATTGTTAAGAACCAATGACTTTTTTCCTCAACATTTGTTTTAGTAGTTTCCTCCAGTTTACTGTTAATAAGTGTGCTTGTGCTTGAGCTTGTAGAAGATCTTAAAACAGCAACACTTGAATTAGCACTGCTGGTTGTAAAAATCTTTTTACTTATGTTGGATTTGCAAGCCACTCCTTCAATCCCTTCGGCCACACTCATAGACCTATCAAAAATATAAAACCGGAAACTTACTTGCAACATCCATCTCTTTTAACCACGGTGATATCTCCGCCAAAGTTCACTAACAATGTTGCTGAGGTTTTCCTGAAGCAGTGGCCAGTGTATTCCTTAGAATTTGGCAATTTTAAATATTCAACTATTTCTGCAGGCACTTTTCCAAACTTATGGATACCAATATATTGCTTAAAGCCTCTTCCAGCTGAATACTTGAAAAATAATTTCAATTATTCCAAACTTGTGTACTTCCGATAAATTTGCAAATAATATTTTTTGGTTTATATCCGCCTGATTTAGTCTTTAAAGCTTTTTGATATTCATGTTCAAAGTAGTCTTCAACATTGAGTAAATGCACCATAAAGAAGAACATTTCATTATCTTTGCTAATTCTGCAAAATACACCTGCAAAACTTCTTCTGAATATGACTTTTTTCTTATCACAAAAATCGAGGAAATTTCTGTATGCTTATTGATAAACTTCTCAGGACGTAAATTCAATTCCACAATTTTTACAGCTTCTCTAATTTCATCCGGTAAATCTTCAGCTTTACTATTAGGTACTCATGTTTTAACTTTGTATTAGTTACTTATCACCTTTTATTCGTTAAACACCAGAGACACAAGCCTCACAAAAAATTGACAGAAATTAACGAAAAATAATAAATAAGCTTGCTTCAATAGCAACGACTCTGTATAACCCACCTTAATGTAATCGTATTTCCAGATTATTTTGCGTATTTTTTCTTAAAAAAAGTAAAACTTAAATAATCGGCGAAAAAATCATTTTGGTCAATTCGGAAACAGAGCTGTTTTAATCCTTTGACTCGGTTCAAAGTCTCCTCTGGGTCTCAGCTTTGAAACGTCCAGCCGCGGCATTAAATCAGCTACTTTGTTGCCTTATTAAACAAATAGCTGTTATGTCGTACAAAGTGTGCAATGCGCGTGCGTCTGTGGTCCATCTGACAGTTAGCGAGTCCAGATGGAACAAAGCCATCATAATGCTTTCGATCAGGGTACCGATTGGCGGATAATATTGGCGATTATCGGCAGTTATCCTTTGCGGAATGATAGCAGAGTAACATATCTGCTTTCTCGGCATTTGTAAACGCCATTTCTAATGTCTAATCTACTAAAACTAACAATAAATCAATGACTAATCGCTAGCCTATTACTTCAAGTGATGTAGAAGTTGACGTTTAGGTAATTATTGTTGTTTCTTTTTACTCGTCAGCCACATTTCCGAAGCTCACTTCTGTAATTTGTGTTTTTGTTATTATGATATTATTTATTGCCTAAAGAGAAGAAATAAAAGCGACAATTTATTCTGAATTTAATAACATATCTAAATACGCAGAGAATACACGCTGTTTCATTAAAAAATCCAACTGCGTCCCCTACTTGATTGCAAAGAGCACAAAATATTATCGCAAATTTGTTTTTTATTCTCACGAAAATAAGGAATGCCATAACGGAAAATCAACCGCTATGTATAGTGACTTTAGAATTGCAAAAATCCCGTTAAATAAAGATCAAACAATACATTTTACTTACAAATATACTTGTTTATCTTTTTTAACAGTTTTGCAGTTAAAATAGGATAAGTAATGATAACGGAAATCTAAAAATAGTAATTTAGAATATTGTCTCCCTAATGTTTTTATTTTTTTTAACGTTTCCTCTAATTAGTTTTGCAAGCTACTAAGCAAAGACAGACATTTACAAATTAAACAATTTTAACAAACGAACTCGCGCCTGCTTCCTGGAACAAAAAACAATCGTTGTGTTGCATATATTTCATTTCATATTAATGATTCACTTTAACTTGCCTAGCAATGAATTCTAACCACCCACGGTAGTACTAATCCATTGGTAAACGTATTAAATTTGCACACAATTGGCATCCAAAAATAACGGAAACCCAAAGAGTAACTTCTTTCTAATTTAACTAATGTCGATGTAGTAATCGTTCTACAATTATCCGTATAAAAAAAGTCCTTCAACCTAAAATATTACCCACAGATGCAAATTTACCAACAGTAATATTATTAATGGGGGTATTAATCTTTAGTAATTGGCCAAAAATATTTTAATTTGTCTATGTTGGTAAACATAAAAAATCATTATATTCACTTCGGGTAATAAAATAGCAGGAAATTTTAAATAGACGCTTACAAAGCAACAACTAACGGTTGAGAATATACTTCTAGTAATTAAAATTAATTAGCGAGCAATCGTGCACATAAATTGGTATAAAGCATGGGAAAACAATTAGTAACATTGTGTCTTAATTAAATATTATTATCAATTTGTTATGGACATAATTTTCTTAACCAAGTAACTAAAAAGATGCTTAAAGGTATCTTTTTTTTTCTTTTGCCATTAAATGCTATAATGATTGGTGATAATTTAAGTTTTTTTCTGTAGTTTTTTGTCTCTCTCTCTCGCAGATTTCAGAATGTTGTATAATCTACGGGAGATCATTAGATGCTATATTCTCGGCCGTTAACATGTGATAGTAACGTTGGAAAGCGAGAAATTACTCACAGAGAATTTCCTTGAATTATTAATATGAGATATCCAATGACTGCTTACTATTACTTCTATGTATTGAATTTAAGTATAATGGAATAAGATTTCATTAATTCAGATACATAATTATATAAAAATGTTTTTAAAATTTTAGACAGGTATAATGGCTTGAAATTAAGAGTGTTAATGTTGCTATTGTTTAAGTCATTTAATTCCTGCAGCATATAATTTATCCACTGGACACACAACTATAAAGCATTGTTTAAAATTGACGGCTTAATACAGAGTTATTATTTTTATTGGTAGTAAAATATTAAATACCCTTTCAACTGCAAACCATTAACTGTTTTATTAAAAAATAAATCTCGTGTAAGCAGACCAAATAGATATGTATGTAATAAAGTTATTAATTAATTACTGCGTGAAGTGTTTATAATTACTACTTCATGAAGATGTCACATAGATAACACATGCACTAAGGTTACTTACAAACCCTTGAAGTGGTTAATGTCATTATATCTCTTCGCAAATAAAACATGAAATTGAAATCTTTCAGTTTTTCTTTATTACCAAAAATACTCAAAAATACTACTGGAGTTGCATAAAATTATTTAGAAAATTCCGAGGGTTTAGTATAGGAGGTTAATTCTTATAACAAGAAATAGGGTAGCATTTGAAAATATCGAGTTAAATTACATTAAAATTAGGCTAATGTTAACTCGACTAGAGGAACATCAAAAATGCCAAAACAATTAACAGAAGAAATTCCATTCGAGGCTCCTAGTCTATACCAAGCAAAGGCAATGAAACGGGCAAGCATTAAACACGGACTCGACAGCTGAGCCTAGTTTTGTGTCGCAAATCTTAATACAAACAGTTCCATCGTTGCCAGAAGTCCAAGAGCGCCATCTGGGGGACACAGATCACGACCGAAATAGAGGCCGGTAATGCAGTACACTAATCTAGCAACGATAGTAAATGAACTATAGTTCAATCGTCCAACAGATGCAATAGAGAACTATATGACAATCGTGTCATATTTTTATCATGTTTGTTATTGGTCAATCAGACGGCTTGCTTATAATAGGGCAATCTGTCAAATTTCCTTACATTTGTCATATTTGTTTTGCGTTTTGGTAATAAGCTATATTTTGGAAAATAAAAAAAAACTGTATATTATTACACTATTATTTTACTTCATATTCGATAGCATTTATAAAGAGAAGTTCAAATTCAATGATGTTTAATTTGTTGTTCATGTCAAATCGTTTATAGGGGTAATAGCAAATACTAATTTATCGACATTCATTTTAATGTGGAATGTATGTATGTGTATGGTGGTGTAAATCGGACTTTTCGGTGTTCGCATCACAGCGGTGTTACTTACTGCATCTGTTGGACGATTCAACTATAGATGGTCCCGCTAATCTCGTAAATAGTAATTCCAAGAACGGCTTAACCACGAAGTGAGAAATATGAGAAACATCAAGAGTGCAAAATAATTAACCGAAAAATCATCGTTAGTATCCTTCCGAATGCTAAACCTAGTTTCTTCCCTGGTGCGTCGTAATTGCAATTTGAAATAAGATCTGCGGTCTGAAATTGATATCTGAAGTCTACTTGCCACCGACCTATTCTATCGCGTATCAGTGTTTCCTAAGTAATGTGTTAAGAACGGTGAACAGTCACCCCGAGGCTAAAGGTGATTTTAATTTACCGTACAAAGTGTGGTCCGATGTCATAGCAGATCTGGAGATTTTATAAGCACTGTATCTCGTAATTTGCATCAATTTAATGCTGATTTGTACTTCTCCTCTCATAAAGTACGCGCATATCATTCGCCACTGGATATTTTTTTTTAAATAATAAACAGTAAACGTATTAATCAATCTAGAACTCCTTTTACAGTAAAACGAATTACACTGCTATGAAGGTTTGAAACTTTTGGGGTCTCGTATAACGTTAACCAAGCAGTTAACATTTTTGATATTTTTGTAAATAAATTTATTAGTAACTGTGTCCCTGTTTTCTTAATTCGCCTGTTTCCCCACTGATTTTATGTTATCGTGGACAGCCAATTGACTAATCGTAGTTTCTCTGCGCCATTAATCCGCGTAACTTGGACCGGGTCCTGATTCCGTCCATGCGATTCTCCTGCGAATATGTGGACGAACTCCCCAACCCCTCCAAATTATCTTCAATCTCTCGCTGTCTCCGAGAGTATTTCCTACCATTAAAAAAAACCTTTTATTATTCCAATACATGTCTAGTAAACGTAACTTTGTTGAAAATTACTGACCAATTTCTTATATATAGAAGGGTGTAAAAATAATAATTTTTTATTGTATACTTATTGATCGACAGGCATCTGTGCCAACTAGTGGTCAGCAATTTGTAGCTGCGAATAATAAGATAAATATGAAAATGTTGAACTACTACACAAGAGAAAGCAAAGTTACATGTGCAAATACATACAGACATTTTCTTAGATGGTGTTACGATTACACTGGAAATAGTAGGGTAATGTTTTGTTATGAAATGGCTAAATAAAAGTTTTCGTTTTATTAAGCATTGTAATTACGTGCATGTATTACATTATTTTTCACTCAAAAAATATGACAAATGCATAATATTTTATCCAATTCGTTAGGAGATGTACCAAGGAATCAAACAGCCTCATCAAAAACCTTTAAAATCTTCAATTTCTTGTTCCGATTGATTCCTATCAGTTGCTCAGTATTCCTTGCTTGGATACATTTCTTTTATGGTTTGTATTGTATTAAACTGAACTTTGGGGTATTCCAGGAACATGTCTTATTAGTGATTGATATATTATGGTGTGCAAATATTGTCCTATGGTGATGTAGGGTAGCCCTTTTGGTCATGTACAGTGTGTACTTGCAATATTACAATTTTCAGTGAGTTTAATCTGAAAACAATATATTTTACGTGTAGCTGTTGCAAATTATGTAAAGCGATTGTACTTACTTCCTTATTGTACAAGCGTTCCCTCATATTTGCTTTACCTGTGACGCTAATAATCTTTAATATAATATTATGCCGTAATATGCAGTTGTATTGTTAGAAACCCAAGAAAATAACAACTTGCTAAGAACTAAGCAATCAATTTCAGAAGAATGATGTTTATGTTTGAAGTAATTTGTTTTGTTTGAAAAAAAAAACATGGCGCGTTGCCATGCCAACTGGGTTTTGTGACGACACTAATAGGGTCAATTAGAGCTTTGGCAGTTGCATAAATAAGGAGGCCAATTATCATTTTGACGTTCTATTTAGTATTTATAGTTTTCGTATTTTTATTTTTAGCCATAACCTATCTATATATCTGTCAAACCATATGATATTCTTTGTAAAGCGCAGCAACCACAGACTGTGGCAACCATGTCATGAAAAGACGGATTGTCCAAAGTCGGTTGTTTAATTGCAAGAGCTTTAGTTCTCTCAAATGTAATTAACGTCAATACTACATAACCTTAAAATTTTGACATGGTTAACTGTAACGTTAGTTTCTGTTTATAACTTCATTAAAACTTAAGCACATGAGAAAAGAAAGATCTAATCCTGCTAATATTAAAGATAAAATTTACTAGAAATTGCATTGCTTAATACAAATAAAAATAATGGTATACTAGAGAACGAGTGTCATAATTAGCGCGGGGGGCGAAGTAAATTATAAGTGGAGTGATACAAGTTCTAGTTTACTTTCTGGTGGTAGGCGGCGCTGTAATTAGTGTACTTCCGGTACAAACGGTAACGCTAGAGGCCATTTTATTGTTGATGTTTGTCAGATGCAGACAGCTGCTAGCGCTTGTTTGGGTTGGTCAATTTTGTTCTAGATTTTTCTTGTGTTATTAGTTACAATTAGTTAGTGTAGTGATTAATATAGTACAGACTCTTATTAGCTTTGTTCGCGGTGCAGTCAGAAACTATCTGAAATTGAAGGACACATGCGCACTAACTGCTATGCGTTCTCAGTGCTACAATCAGAGATATAATAGTAAGGGCAGATGGGGCACTTAACGTTAAAATTGTGTACCTATCCCCCTGGTGGTCTGCGAACCCAACTAAACAGATCACCGCACCAAATCTCATATATTTCAAACTTGACAGGATGCATAATCCCAACCAAAATTCTATTCATTCTTCAAAGTTCTATCCATACAAGCTTTTTTTCGCATAATGTCATTCACAAAATGTGCTAAAAAGTGTATGCATTCTGCCGTGCAGACTATTAAGTAGCACATGTTCTATTTCCAACTATAATTCTGTTCATAAAGTGAGCGCAAAAAACATTCCTGAAAGTCATATTTACAATTGGAATTTATTCACGTACTGGCTTCTACAATAGCAACTTATAGACTAAAGGCGCTGAAGGAAAACAATTCGCTCTAACATTAATGTACCCTACTGAACAAAACATAGCCATTAGGAATATAATTACACTAAAAAGTACAGTCGGTTCTAGGTACCTGGCGAAGCATCATTTTTAGGTCGACGTGCGTTACCAAAATAATTAGTTCGGGACACGTCAATATTTACAGACGAAACATACAATAATCGTAAAAATAACTATAACGATTAAACAATAAGTAAAAACCAAAAGAACTACTAACAACTAAAGGAATTGTAGTATAAATTCAAAATACTCTATGCAGTCTTCTAGAATTTTACACTCAAAGCCCTCTATTAGATAACATTTTGCACTCAGAACCCTTCATTGGTCGAGTAACCCCTGGTTTACAGCAAAGGTATACTAGTGCACCCTCCTTGGCTATTTTGACAGTTTGAAATTTACAATTCGGTGTTCGAAGAGTAGTAGGATTGCAGTAATAAACGGTTAGTGATTAGTCCATAAAGTTCACGGATTTCATGCGGATTTCAAATTCGCACATGCGCATGTAACGAAATTCATTGAAAATTGTTAGTTCATTTAGAATTACATAGCACATTTAATTATATTTCTTTAATAGCAGTGCCTCCCGCAAAGTGTTGTGTAACTAATTCCGAAGACGGATTACGGAAAAAATACAGACGCCGATATAAACATGTGCTCATTTTTGTTTTAATAATTATATAGAATATAGTAGTAAGAAATAACCGGGAAATATAGTAATTTAAAAATGCCGGAGCGGAGCGGTAGCGGATTTTAATTTACTTTCTTAAGGTGGAGGGCATAAAGCGCAATTGCGATTTCACGTTATTAAGTTGCCACTCTCTACTATCCCTTATCTCTGATAATTAGACAGGTATTATCCCACGAGTCTCTTCTTGCCTCTTTTATGGCCTTTTTACAAAAACAGTAATTTCAAAATTTGGGAATTATTTGTGGTGGTTGGTAATACATTATAACAAGAACAAGATGAGGCAAGAGCAAGTTTAACTGACTATGTTCTCATTTAATAATTCGATGTCTCATTTAAATTTGATATAGAATTTCAATTCAGAAAGATGAAATTTATTTAGAATGAACTTCAATGCAATGCTATTTTACATGTATTTATAACTAATGAGTTTTTTTATGCCATAAAAGCAATTGCGGTCAATGAAGATAAATTTTTAGGAATTTGCAACTTTAGTTTTCAAATGTTCTTCTTTAAACATATTTCTCGATATTCATTTATCTTTCTGTACATGCGATTGTGAGACAGAATTTAAAATAATGTTTCTTGTCGTTGGCGTATAATATATTACAGAATTCCGGGAATTTTTAAATTGGTTCTCTTAATACGTACAAATTACATTAACTGTTTCGAAAAAAAATTAAGCTTGTCACTCCCGTCCGAGTCAATCCCGAAAATATTTAGGAATTTTAAAGCATCTAATAAGTTAAATTACACCGTATTAACTCTGGCTTTATTTCTAAATTATTCTAGATTTATACAGCCGGTACTAATTTAAAAAAATTATCACTCGAAAAATACCAGCGTCCACAGCAAGATGGAAACGTACAAGACCTGTTTCGGGCAACAAATTTTCGTTCGAAATTACCGTCCTTAATTCTTAACGGTGGCAATAAATTTCCCCGACTGTAAAACAACACCCAGCAACGTCTAATTAACAAGGGCAAAGAGAAACAAATGATTTCTATATCATGCGAGACTTTCCCACGCGCATCTGACATATTTTACATGTTGGCATTCCTGTATCGGTATGCCAGCGATGCGTTGGCTGCCCTGTACGGTGAACGTAACGGCCGAGACCTTCCTCTGGAACTTCAAAATACAAAATAGACGCTGGAATAATTCAATTTGGTATCGTTTAACGGGGCACTATTCAATGTTAAGCGATTATTGAAATTACAATTTCAAATTTGTCTCAAACGTTCGACGTTAGCGCACACGTGTATCTATAGGATACGACTGCGACTGGGAGATGATAAGGGATCTGGAAAGTTGGCGAAATAAATCTTATTTTTTAGCGGATATCACAGCGTTGACAATTGCGAGATATACGACTTATTTGAATTTACATGCAGTATCTGCGCTTATCAGCTTTGCAAAACTTCTTTTGTGTTACTTTACATACAAAGGATTGTTGCTTGAATATAGTTTGACAAGGAGATATACTAGATGGAGATAAAGCAAAAGAAAATCAATCTACTTTTACACATCTTTGACGAATTAAAATCTTCTATGGAAAATAATGGAGAAAATACAAATTGCTACCTTTGTACTATATCAAAAACCTTCTAATACAAGAATTTATATCGAAACTGAATCATAGTAAGAAATACAACGCAAATATTTTGCTTTTATTAATACCAAATATCATTCATAGACAATTTGTAACATCCCATTAGCAAGAGAAATTCTGTGTTTATATACCTCCCAAACACAGAGTCGATTAAAAGGAATCACCAAACCAAGTAGAATTTGTTGTCGATGGGAAAACAGCTAAGAAGCCATGGGCGTTTCAATAAATATTTCTAGATGGGTGATAAATTAATTAAGTATTACAAAAGAAAATCGTTTAACAACTAGCTTACTTAAAAAGTTTTAGTTGGTGCTTGTGGAGCAGAGGAAATTCTATTATCAGGAATATTTTTCATCAATAAAATCATAAAATAAAGAGAAAACTAAATACGTAAATGAAAATATAGTCAATACGGGACGACTACGAAATAATTCTAGGAATCCTTTAAAGTCAGCGTGATCAACCCAAGATAACAAAATTTACTAATATGGAGCATATTAAAATACCTATCATAGAACTTTACATTATTTTCTTAGTTTCTAGTACTTAAATAATTGCATATTAATAACTATGCAATTATTTAAGTACAGTAACTGCCATCTCAACTGTTTAACGATTTATTAGAAACTGTTGCTTTTGTTCTGAAAGATAGCACAAGAAATTCATTATCACCCACACATCGACTAACAGTGACTTTACAATAGGTTCAAGCTGCATTTATCCTTTTTTGTGTATAAATGGAAATATTCCCGTTATTTGGCAGAGGGATGTTCCATGTAAAAAACATGGGATACTGACAAATTTTCAAAAATCATTATGAATATATCATAGCTTATTATTGTGTATGTTAACTAAAATCCAGTCTCATACGATTAGTTGAATTTTCCGAGCACTCTATTGTTTAATGAAAATCTTTTCTTTAATTTGTCCCATAGGACAAATTCGTCCATAGACGCATTTATGTCAATTATAATAAATCTATAATATGAATATCTGTTATATGCTTGGGCCATTAATTTAAAACACAAGTCGTATATGGCACAGTATATAAATTAAGAATTGGTCGTCGGTTTGATCTTAATACTGTATACATACAGGGCCTTTTTTGTAACGTTACACATAAGCATTTCCTACAGATGACGTTAACCGACATAGTAGGCAACCAGCTATACGTTAACGTGTCGTCAATGTGAGAAAAGCAATTCTTTGTGTCACATACTTCTTTATTAATTTATTTTAGGTAAAACGAAGATGTAAAGGTGGCAATGTGGTACCAGAAAAGTAATAATTTAAGACGGGTTAGGGACATGTTTTCAGTCGATTATCCTGGAAGCCTATACCTTGCGCGAAAACTATTCTCAATGTTTTTAACAAATTCAAAGCAGATATAAATAAATAAAATCAATCACGTTTTAACAGAACATATCAACCTGAATATCCTAAGTACGGAACGGTATGTGGGATCGCTTTAAGATGTAGTCAAACATTTTGAAGTATCGTACAGATCGGTGTACAAAACCGTGAAAGAATTTAATTATAAGCCATACAATATACTAATCATGAAGAGCTTTTCGAGAAAGATAAAATAAACCGAACAGATTTGTGTGAAACAATGCTTAATTTTTCAAATGAAAACGTAGAAATTTTGAATAAATACACTTTTTACTAACGTAGCTACATTTACCTACATTTACGTTTGTTTTGTTTGCTATGAATACGCGGCTGGGCGTTAGATGTCGCTGGAGATTTTTCTAGAGGCATATGCTAACGTGAAGTCGACGATACGGCGTACTGAACGAGCGACCAGGCATCCTCCGACATACACTGATGAGGACTAGGCAGTCCAAACAGCTGTATGTACACACAGAAAAACGATTACTTGATACAAGTGATTATCACTCAAGTCAAGTAAACGACACGTTCATATATACGCAAAAAAGTATTTACTTCTACGAAGAAAAATAAATTCTTGGATTTTTAAGTAGATATGTATGCACTTGATTTAAATATTTGCATACTTGGTACAAGAGAAAAAGTTCCTCAAATCAAGAAAAACCGATTTCATTTAACTATTCGCATTCCTTTACTAACTTGACGCATTAATAATGAGAGGGTGCTATACTTCATTTGAATATTTAAAATACTTGTGTTAAGGAGCGCGAGTGGGCGTTTCCTTGCTCTGTTTAAATGTGCAACTCCATATTTAACTCTAAAATTTCAGATAATATTTATTCCTCATATAAGAGCCCCACAAACCGGCGTAAACAATTCTAAACTCAATGACAACTGATAATATTGCGTTTTGTTGGTGCTCGTCTGAACAAGTATATACTTGTCCAGACAAGCAGCCACGCTCATTTCCTTCGTGGGAATAAGTACAGTAACATTTAGCTAAGTATGTAACGCAAGGAGTGTTTGAAATTGTGTATTTCAAAGAGAGATGAATTTTAAAATAAATGCAACTACCGCATCACAAAAAACAACAAATTACCTCGGGCTACTGCATCATCTATGTTTGCAGGTAACGCCATCCATACAAAATGGCCTTTATGGCGTATTCCTACGTAAAGCTTACCGTCACTCATAGTACAATTGTGTAGCACGTAGCTACAAGAGATGCTACATATAAGCCAACTGTGTAATTAGATATTTTAATATGGTGAAACTATTAAATAGATAAATACATACATACCTCTTAAAGACAAGCACAACCACCACTATAACATAACTACGAATAACTACCCCCTCACACCACTAATAATGGCTCCTGGCATCCCCCGTGTTAGATCAGATGATCTAGGATACCAATAAGAATCAACTAATTAACGTTTAGGCATGTGTAATTCCCGCTGTTACTGAATAACTAGATTATAGTATTTAAAATATTTGGATGAAGAAAATTATTATTTGGTTTCAGCAATATTTCAAGAAAATAAAATTTATTATTTATTTATTTTAAGTTAGGTTAGGTCAACACTCAGAACTTGATGTTGTATCCTGCATTCATTCATTGAAAAATACTAAATTTCCTTTCCATTAATCCATTAGTTATTGACCCGTACAAATCCTCATGCACAAATCTGACACGAATGCAGTACCCTCAAAAGATCAGCTGATTTGTATCCAAACGATTGCTTTCTTTGGGGTTATCTGAAAAGTAGAGTTTATAATACTATGCAAATACGTAACTTGGACGAACTGAAAGCCCGTACACGTACTGCATGTGATGGAATAAACCCAGAATTGCCTTGAAAAACAAGGACATTTAGAAAACTTCAGCTTTGTTATGTTGTTTTGTTAGTCTAAATTAAACGTTAGAATAAAACAATTTCTTCATTTCAAATTGAAATTTTGCATTTTCTTTCTTAAAAACGTAACAAAATCCTTCACAGCTCTAATTTGCCAACACAAATAATATTTCCGTACTAAATTCCACTATACCTTCGTAAAAAATTTTAACAGTTTCGTGGTAGATTTAAAATTTTCATGGTATACTAAAAATTTTTCCTTAGAAAAATAAGTTATAGCACATCCTTTAAAACGTGATAACCATAGATAATTAATTAATAATAGTGGCGTAATTGCACTGGCCGTAGAACTTCACTGACTACGCGTTAACTGGTATAACTGGTTGCCTACTATGTCGCTTAACGTTACCTATAGGGAATATCTATCTGTAACGTTACAAGCAAGCACGGTATGTTATCATTAAAACTATAGAAAGTGTCAACTTGTCAACGTTATTTAGGCTGCTTCAAAACAATTTATCCTTCAAGAATATGGTTTTGTAATTACTGTTCCTGTTTCATATTCTCGTTTTATATAGGTATAATTAAACCCATGATACTTCTACACCCTGCATCCCTGTGTCCCCACACTTACTACCTCACCTTATTCTGATTCTCCAACTCTTACTGTTCTCTTAAACCGAAGTCATAGATTTCATGCAAAAACTACTAACTTATATCAACCATATATTGAAGCATGAATCAAAACATTAACACAACTGTTCAGACAAAATAAGATTCTTTTCTTTCCGTTTTTATCGACTGATATAATGACTTAGATTAATTAAAGCTTAATTTTCATACTTGTAGGATAATAGGAAAGCTACCTTCCACGAATTACAAGAGCTTATCAATATGTGCGACTACACGAGGTCTTACCAAAGCACAAATGGACATCTGCATGCGATTACCGGACGTGACCAGGGAAGCCCTACACGGTATTCAAATGGCGATCAGGGAATGTCAGGAGCAGTTTCGGAAAGAACGATGGAATTGCTCTTCGTTGATCACAAAAAGCGGAATTCCGTACAGCCACAAGATATTCTCCAAAGGTAAACTGTTTTTTTTTGTTATTATTTCACTTATCAATTGGTATGAAAATCTGTTTCGGTACAAGGTATCAAATTTCCGCAACTATTAATGTCATGCTGAACAAAATATACTTATAAATATACTGTTGTTGACTAGCGTTCTGCGTAAAAAATGCATGTAAACCTTTCATATTGCACTTAACAATTTTACGACGTTACGTAGGAAACTATGTTTAGTATCAATTTAACGTTAATTTACTATATCTAAAGTCGTATTGGTCGGTTGTTAAGGTATTAAATTCCCGTGGTACGGTGGAATCTCTATTAATTACTGGTAAACCACAATCAATAAAGATGAGTCGTATTCTTTGCTTACATTGAAATAAATATGTACAACCATAGAAAGAGAGAGAGAGTTAGTCTAGCTAACATAATATTATAATCAAGTCCCCTTTCAGGATAAAATCCATCAATTTTAAACAGCATGTACTTTAAAAAGCGTATTTGCGTCGATTCAATGGTATTCATATGAGCTTGGTAAATTGGAGACCACACCAAGGATGTGCATTCCAGTTTTGAGCTAATATTGCTGTAATAAAACAATGTTAGGTATCTGATATCGTTGAAATCACTGCAGTTTCTACAGATGAAACCCTTAGTCCGGTAAGCACTCATATTTGTTGTGTTCATATGTTCAACAAAAGAAAGTTTGCTGTCGAAAGTTACTCCCACAACTTTAATAGTCTGAACTCGTTGGAGATCTTCGCCATTTAACTTGTACGTAAAATCTACATAGTTGTGGCTCCTCGTATATAACACAGTTTTACACTTCTTAATGTTGAGTTGCAAGTGATTGTATGTACACCAATCTTTAACCGACTGCATTAAACTGTAAAATGATATATCATTTTACAGTTTAATGCAGTCGTCAAGCGATCTTAGTTCTCGAAATATCTTCATATCAGCAAATATTAAGTGCTCTCTATTAATGTTGGCGATATTATTTATAAACAGTAAGAATAAAATTGGACCAAGATTAGATCCTTGTTGCAACCCAGAAGTCGGACTAAAAGTGTTAGATCTCACATGGCAGTATTCAATAAATGGTTCTTTCCTAATTGAAGACGAACTAACCAGCGCTAACAAAGAAGGGTGAAAACCCAATAGCCTGCAATTTCCAAAGTAGTACATAGTGGTCAATTTGGTCAAACGTCTTCTGAAAATCAATGTAAACTGTGTCTACTTAACTCTGTCTGTCAAGAGTGTCTGATACAAACCGAGTAAAACAAGCTAAGTTCGTAACTGTAGAACGTTTGACCATAAATCCGTGTTGAATGGACGAAATAAAGATTTTAACTGAATTGTAATTATCGTCGAATAGTATAGACTTGACGATTTTTGCAAAGTTGCACATAATAGATATAGGCCTGAAATTGCATATATCATCCGACCTTCCAGATTTTTGGTATCTCTAATGATTTTAATATCAAATTAAATAGATGAGATAATGGTTCCATAAATATTACAGCACAGCCACGAATAATAACGCTTGGAACGCTGTCATCACCAGCTAGAAAGCTATCTTCTGATTTTCTTAGGTGATTTAGTAACAGTTTCTCGGAAATAGATTATACGTTAATAACTGACGAACCAATATTGGGAAAATTTTGTAAGTCATTAAAAATTAAATTTGATTGTAAATATACACTGTTAAAGTATTCAACGAATGCAATCATAATGTTTTGAGGGGTGTAATTTCGACATTATTGTTGGTCATAATGCTTGGAATTCTAGTGTGGCCACGTTTGCTGTTTGTGAAGTGTCGCGATTGTTTTGGATCCTTTGTTACCCAATTCTCAATGTTTATAATAAAATTATTGTACAGTTTATTTGCAAGTGATTTGCAGGACGATCTCAGTTTTTGGAAGATTTGGTAATAAAAAGTAGTTTTAAATCTTTTGACGACGAGCATTATTTTTTCTTTGAATCACTTGGATTAGCTCAATATTATACCAGGAAGGATAACTACGCTTGCAATTTCTATAATTTTGCATAGGTAGGGTTTGATAAAATACACTATATAGGATATTGTAAAAAGTGTCAGTGCCAGCTTCAATGGAATCCGTACAAGAAAGAGGTGACCAATCGGTAATGTTTCTATAATAAAATCAATCGAACACAGCTACAGTATTTTTGGTTATGACGGAACGAGCATAGATAACTTATTCTGAAATACGTAAACTTTATGTGGACTTAAACAAACAGTGTACTACAAAGTGGATCCATTCTTCCATTTCAGAGCGTCATTCTCTAAAACAAATTTCCTCTAGCAAAATAAATTTACTTGACTTGAAGTCTTTCAGTGTAAAGTGTATTACAAATGATACGGACTTCTCTTCACAATCAAAAAACGATTAAAAATTTTGCTGTAGTAGTCGTACGACAATTATTGAGGAAAGATTGGTGAGTGGATTGATGTTTGTTTAGGCAAAAATAAAAAATGAGATGATTGTTGGAAAAAAATGCTTTAAATAATTTCGGTTTGAATTAGTATTACAATGATATAACGGAATAATGTATACGCACTAAGTTAATCGCGCTTGCGACAGTACGAGTTGGATCACCTCTGATGTTGATGTTGTGAAAAGGTTAGAATAAAAGAATGTAGAACGATACGACTTGAAATACTTAGCTGTTTGACCATGTGTGAGTACTTGGGTTCCTAGCTTGAAGAATGGGGTTCGAAGCGGCGAAGATAATACCTATCACGTAGCACATGGCAATTATAAAAAAAATTGAATACTGCAATGTCGTGATCGGACCTAGACGAACAGTTTTTTTCCCGTCTCGAAGGGACGTAGAGGTGAGTTCCGGGGTCTTATCTGGACAAATGAAGACAAGATGACTTGTCGCGGGCGTACAGAGACGAACATTGGGTATCCTAGGCAGGACAAAGAGAAACTCAATTGATGTCCTAATCGGTGGAAAAAAACCGCTGTCGCATTCCGATCAGACGAAGTCACTTGTTGTCGCGAGTGGCCGAAACGAACTCCCGAAGGGAACTGTCGAAAGGGAACTGAACTTGCTTTGGGAATTCTTTCCCGAAGAAGACTTGCAAAATTACCTGGACTGGCGAAGGGTTGAACCAATCAGAGGCCGAGAAATATTAATTTAAAAATATTATGTGAAAACCAAGCTTTACTGTGTTGAATCGAGGATATTTGTTGCTAGGTGCAGGTAAAGTGATGATGTATTCGTACTGTCCGCATTTTCGATAATAAATGTAAATCTGTTTATTACTTAGTTCAAGGAAAAATTTTATGAATGCGCAGCAGACGTTGACTAAAATCTACAGGAAAACAATTCTCAAACTTATCCTAAATAAGTAGCGACGGAACATCATAAAATAGTATTTTAGAAGAAAAGACTTGTTTTCTGTTACACGGTGAGTGTAACAAGAGCTTACAAAACTATCTTCAATAGATTTCAGCATTATTACTTTCTTGAAAGAAGCAAAGTTATAAGGCGATGTTGAACCTCTTTAGAATATACAATATAAAATATGTATGTATCTTACCCATTATGTTTTGATTACATCACATTTTTAAAACTATACACGTATATGTTTATTATAGGTCACATTTATTAAGCAAACACATTCACGTGAAATTTTTGTAGCAGGGTACAAGAAGCTGTTTCGTAAACGTTAATCGCAAACCGCGAGAACACTATTTGACAAAGGATCCTTTGTTGCATCTTCCAACTACCTTTTTAGCACATATGTGCGTATATAGAGACAGACATTTATAAATCTAGCACGCCCGATTGATAATTTACTACAAATTCGGGATATCATAGTAAATTATACACAGATAGAACATCGGCTATCGAGTCGTAAAACCGGCCATTATTAGAGTGTAATAGGAATCTTATAAAGTAGTAGTAGGGGCCATTAAAAACGTTTTAAATGCACCGGCCCCGCTTATACGCTAAACGCACTAATTAATGATTGCATAAATAAGACGCGGAACGTCCGGCCAAGCTTTTAACGCCGAATAATTTTGCATAATTCTTATTGCCTATACAACACTGTCGCGTTAATGATCCAATACTAATAAACATGCTGAAATATTGGCCGTAAAATGATATTGGTATCTATGACTGCACATCGAATCAATTTAGCACGCATACAGTGGTTTTTCGTAGAAAATGTCCCACTATAACGGTAAAATATTGATTTGGTTTTAAGCGGAAGGAATCAGTTCCAAATGGTGGTTGTTCATTACGCACCTATGATTTGTTTTTAAACTAAGAGGAGCAAATGAAAAAGGCACATTTTCACTGCAAATATTACCAGATAAATCACTAAATAAATAAAACTAAATAAAGCCTGTAAAAGTCACAGAACGTTTTGATATCTGTGTTGGAGGCAAAGGCAAATGAAAATGATCATCAATTCTAGTCTAATGTTCGTGAATCAAATTGTTGGTTAAGAAGTTTGATCTATTTGAATAAATATACAAGCATGACTCTTATGTAAATACAAATTACAGTTAAATGTTATTCTTTGAAGATAATTCGATACGATTCAGAAATGTAATAGCAAGTACTAAACTGTAGGATAGCTGTAAATAAGACTAAGACCTTTATTTTATTAGCACTATTTTTCGCAGTGGCATACATAATCTTTTACATAATTTTCACATAGCTACATAACACATAGTAATGGTCAACTCACTGTCTCCTTATTCTCTACTCTAAGTCTGAAATGTCTGGTAAACTATCAGTGTCACTATCAGCACCAACAGAAATAATAATTAATTCAATCAGATGATCTAATGTGCACATTCTTGATTCTTCTTGAATCACATGCTCAACACAAGTCTACCAATTAACATTTTGAATATTTTGTATAGCTTCTAAGTTCTTTCACTTCTCTCGATTTAAATGTATTGTTCTTGGATACCACTTCATTCTCTTTTATTTTTGGCCAAATCAATTCAATTGATCAATTCACAATGATAAGGTGCAGTCTTTAAATAATTTTGTTATGTTTTGCCTTTTCATCAATCACATAGATATTGTACTGTTTTTTTATTAATTTTGATTAAAATCAGAAATTCAGATCGAACCATATTGTCCCTGAATTCAATCAGCTCATCCCTTCATATCTTCTTTCTTAGATGATGTTGGAATTTTCTCCAGTTTACGACTATGATGGGATTCATTGCCCATGACTATGACAGCATTGCCAGGTAATTTTCGTAACAAATTGTCAAACCATTTTTCAAAACCGCCGCATTCATCTCCTCATGATAATCACCAGTTTTCTTACCTTCGAAAAGCAACAATCCTCCATCAATAAAGCCATGTTCAGATCCAACATGTAAAGAAATAAGCCTCTTCCCCTTTCCAGACGAGTTTCTTAATCCTGTAGACACCCCTTCAATGAATACCTGACGTCGGTTTTCTATTGTCTATTCAGATTTTTACTTTTGTATGACTTCATTCACCGATGTTTCATCCACATACTAAATTGACTCTCCTTAATTGAGGTTAAATATTTTCGTCTCCATCTAATGATGTCGTCTCGTTCTATAAGTATACTTTTACTGTTCCTTTTCATGTACTTGTATTTAATTTGCTTCATGAATTTGTGCCGTGAAGAAGCGCACATTTGTGGTAAATCAGGATATTTCTTGATTTCAATCAAAATTTTTTTCAAAGTAAATTACTAAATACTAATTCGTTCTTGTAGAAGAAAGCATGCACAATTAGCCGCACAAACAGTTTAACTGCTTCACCGTATGTGGCAACAATACCTGGTCGTCCTCCCCTGTGTTTTGATGCTGTTTGATCATACTCCTTTACGATCCGGTACACTGTTGATTTTTCAACAAACTGTCAAAATTTGCCGGTGGTCTTGGTAATTCTAGAAATGATACCAGTTTGTCTAAGATCTACTTCATCAGTTCCCAGCTGCTTATACATATTTAGAATACACTGCTTTGCAGCTACCGATAAATGTCCCAAATCTAAACGTTTGCGTTGTTTTGGAGGCGAATATGATAGTGAACTTGTCGGTTACAGAACAGAATGTATATGTATCAGCACTTAGACACTTCTGACTATTTTATTCTTAAAGAAACAGGTTTGTTGACGTTTGAGAAAGCAATAGAACAAGGAAAACACAAGGGCAGACGAAAATTGTCAACCGTTTGACATCCATGTGTCAAATTTATTGTAATATTTCGCATTTCGTCTGTATCAACCTATCAACGAAACAACCAATCGCAGATGCAGGCTTTAGCGCGTAGAATTTAAAACGCCCCTGCTGCCGAAGGCTACTTAAGGACATAATTGAATTATTATAGGAATTGTTTAAAGTAAATTATCTTTGTAATCCTTTATAAAATTATGAAAATAATAATATTTATTTTGCCTGTAATAGCAATTAATTTTGGTTGGCTGTATATTAAGGGGATAAATGAGACTAAACTCGTAAGTACTGTAAAAATTACACTTGCTAATTGGGATAGAGGCATTGACGAAAATAAGGCAATAAGGATGGGAGATTCCAATTACTGGACGGCAAGCAGCTAAAACGACATCGATTAGCGTACACACAATTTTACGAGTTACCTTTACGACCAATATTTTTCAGTTTACTTCTACGAGGAAAAATAACTTTGTTCCTAGTCTAAAGCGAGTGCATGGCAGGACATATATTTTCCAAAACAATTTCATCTTGTTTCAATTCGATTCGCTCGAATTAGCGATAGTTTAAGCGATAAGAGTAAATGTATACACGAATACCTATTAACTAAAAATGCATTAATTTATATCCATAATAAAGTAAGACGAGGTTGGCCTTACGTCCAGCTGCTAGATGTGTGGAAACGAGCGATACTTTTGTTATACAAGGTGTAAATTAAGTAATGAGACTGACATTGTTAAATATTTTTATTTGAATATAATTACAATAGAACCTTATCTCCCTCAAAATAACTCCCGTGAGAAGCCACACAGCGTTGGAGACAATTCTTCCATTCCTCACAGCAGTGCTGGAACTCTGATATTGGAATCGCATTTAGCTCGTCGGTTACAGCCGTTTGAATGTTTTCGAGTGTCCCCAAATGATGTCTCTTCAGATGAATTATCAATCTTAGGAAGAAGAAAAAGTCACAAAGACTCAAGTCAGGTGAATAAGGAGGCTGGAGCAATAGAAATATGTTTACTGACCAAAAAGCCGTTTATGAAAATTGCTGTGTGACAAGGCGCATTCTCATGATGCAGGATCTAATCGTTCTTGATGTTCGGTCTCACACGCATGACGAAGTCTTTCGAGAACCTCCCAGTAAAGATGTTGATTAACTGTCTGACCTTGAGGCACGAACTCTTTGTGAAGGATTCCCTGGCTATCAAAGAAACTAATCAGCATGCTCTTGATTTTTGATTTCATCATTCTTGCTTACTTGGGCTTTGGAAAGACTAAAATGTGCCATTTCATGCTCTGGCGTTTTGTTTCCGCGTCAAACTCGAACACCCAACTCCCATCACCAGTAATAACATGTTCCAAATTTTTTTAATTATATTCAATCAATTCCCTAAACTCAAGGCACCTTTCTCTCCCGATGTCTTTTTGTTCCTGCGAAAGGTTTTTTGGAACCATTTTCGAGCAGATCTTTCTCATTCCCAATTCACTGGTCAAAACTTGAACTCCATCGTTTCTCTGGTATATTAGTTGGATTGCGCGCTAGGTTTGAAAGTAATGACTTCAACTAATATCGGGTGACTATAGCATAATCGCGTTTGATTTAATTTGATTTGATTTGATATTGATATGTTATTGGCCAGGTTCGATAGTTCGTCCTTTCGACTACTGCCTCTTGGTTCTATTGTAGAACGGATGTGATCCTAGAGTTCATCGAACAAGTTCAGGCCATTTAGGTAGCTCAGAATCTTGTTCAATTTATTGTATGCTTCAGATCAGCTAGGGAAGTAACTGGCTTCCCAAAGATTGAATACCTGATTCGGGACTGTGGCACGTAACATGCTCTACAGTTTCCTCGTCCTCTATACACAGTCGGAATTTTGTTTCAACTGATAGCCCGATTGCATGTAGGTGGTTTGTGAATCTGTAGTGACCTGTAAAAACACAAGTAATTACTTTGATCCTTTTACAGCCAAATTAAAGTAATTGGGCCTATTAATGGGGGACCTCTATCTTATTACTCCATAAAATCCTTTTTCACATATATAAGACGAATGAAGAGGTAAAACCATACGAAGAGCTATTTCTTTCAGTGCAAAATTTTTTTCTGCAGTCCGGGCCAAAATTCAAACAGTGGCTTATTTACCTTTTAATTTCTTAATAGTTTAATATCTCCGATTGATAGAAAGTTCTTTGAAACGGGTCTCCGACCCCCTCACATATAAACTTTCGTCAGCTATAAAATATCTGCTACAATTTTTGTAGTCAACAAATGATTTTTTATAGCTTCGATAGATAAAGCTTTGATGTGTTGCCCATTAGAAGTATGTATACTGTTTAACAAATTCGGTCGCATTGCTAAACATTTCTTTTAGTTCTTTTGTTTCCCGTTTGTGTTCCATAATTTCAGTACCATACAGAAGGCATTTGAGACCCACTTCTAATAATATGTATCAGTTCCTTAAAGTTGAATATTTAACAAATTCACTTATCAAATATGTCTATTAAATAACCCAATTTCGTAATAGGTAAGTGGTCTCAAAGCAGTTGTATTTCATCACGCCTTTCCACGTCCAAGAACAGTGGATCTGCCCTTAATTCGTAAACACGTTGGAAAAATTTTCCACGTCACCACTTTGCTTTACAATTAGAAAGCTCAAGCTGAACGTTCTGCACCAATATCTTTGCAAAATGCAGAAAAAAGTCTTAACTTTGAAACACGTGTAGTCCTGAATTAATTAATACTTTGTGCGGGAGGAGTAATCCGAACAGTGTATTTATTTTGAAGGTCTTACTCTTATATAATTCACCACAGTTATGCAGAATGTTCAGACCAGTACTTACTTCTTTGGACAGGACTTCCCTGTTGAAGTTTCTCCAATTGTACGCTTACCTTATTAAAAAAATATCAATGTATTGAGTAATTCGAGTGCTACCTTTCAGTTTTCCACTGGTTTGCAAAATAAAAGCTCCTCAACTACTGAGAATCCATCGCAAAATGGAACATATGCAATTAAGTGACACACCTTGCCGCTATCTGTTGTATCATCAAGCTGAATTGAGAAAAATCTTTAAGGCAGTTATAACAAAAGGTGTACATCTTCAAATGTATCAGGAATTTACAGCAACAGTACCATTTGATAGAGGGATGGACTGCACTTGTTGGTAAAATGATCTCCAAGCGTTTCAGAAGATGACCAATGCTTTTGACATCTTCTAAATTTCTTGTCGAAATTCGGGATGCAACTACTGAAAGGTCGAGAAACTCTGACTTACAGCACGATCACTGTGACTAAATTTACCAATAACTGAATTGTGACTGCATATCTAAGTTCTAACGCAAATAAAGGATATTGTGCTGAATTCATTTGGATTATGTATGCAAAACGTTGAGTAAAACCTGCTATACATTTTTTTTCCGAATGATTTATACCGCACCCCTTAGTACCCCAACAGCTACCCAATAAATCAGCCGAACCACAGTTTATTTAGCATCAACCCATTCATATTATTTACAAATGCCAGTATTTTTATGATAAATTCAATCTGTGGACTTCTGGTTACATTCTCTCGTTTTAACCGGCAATAAAATCGGAATTGACAATTCTCAAAACAAAAATCACAAAAGCTGTTGTTCGTTTACACCTCAAAAGGTTTACAACAACTTTTCCGACTTAAGTACTAAGAATCATTCACTTTGTTTAATCCACCATGCGTATGTACATAAATGCTTTAATTACAACATTGTTGATGATATTAGCCTTGGAACGCTCATACCAACATGTACGCAATCGTGAATATGGACGGTATACGTTAAAGTATTTCCATTTGGTGTCATCTTCCATTTACGGTGAAACAAAATAAATCGTGTACGAGGAATGGTTAACATAAAACACGAAACAATCAACGTCTCGTCACAATTTCATCTTTAAATAGCCAACTGCAATAAATAAGTAACTGTTCGGGATAAGGCATGTCACACGCGAAGGAAACAATGCAAGAAAAATATAAAAAAAAACAGGAAAAAAACGAGACGAATGAATAGATCTCAACCTACGACAACCACTACCGTAAGTCATTATGCTGCTCTCTTCGAGAAGAAAGACTGTAAGTAGCAATATATTTGCAAACAATGAGAGAGCAGTTGTCACCAGGTGTGACATTCGTAGGTAGAAAAATGACAGTTCTATTCATGAGCAACTGGGATCCATCAATACGGGAACGTTAAGTATCCGAGACGAATCGAGTGACAAGACGATCTCGGTCACCCCGACCTACAAATAATACCCGAACGCGGTGTGTGAATTGAAGCGGCCAGGAAGTCCTAGGTACGGCGCGTTAAAGACGTTATCGGTGCCTACAGTGGCGCGATTTGTCAATGTGGTACCATAAATGAAGACCGTATGAACGTTAATGGAGAGCTATTCATCGGGTGACACGTGACGAACTCTGACGACTTTATTTGCTAGACCTCAGGGAGTTAACTTAACAAATTGATGCAGTTTAAAATCTATAACCATTCAGTATCAATTTAATGTTTTTGTGAATGATCTAGATTTAGGGAGAAGAACGGGATAAAGAAAGAACTAAATATTATAAATCAACATAAATATTTTAAGTGAGGAACTAATACTAAAAACCAAAAATTTTATGCAAAAAATGAAGTATAGTCCATTTGCACCTTACAAGACACCTGGCATTATATTTGGTATTATTTCTTGGATGCCATTATCATTTATTTCTTATTCACATTGAAAGTTAATCTAGTTTTCTTACTATAATAATAATAATATAAGTTTATTGTCCAACAGATAACCAATTATAGGACATATAAAGAATACAATACACATACACATATACATCGCAGGTGTCTAATTACAACTAAAGTAAACAAAAATAAAATTACTCCAACTACTATATGGCATCAAAGAAAATATAACAATTGTGATTTGCCAGTTTACACATATTAAAAATGGGCGAAACCAGTAAAAGATTGGTTTTAGGAGTAGGTAAGGAGAAAGTGCAGGAATAACGACATGAATTGCGAGGAACATGAAGGATAACCATGGAAGTGAGATCTGTACAATCAAGTCTCCCATTAATCAGTTTCCACAAAAGTTGAGATGATCGTATATTTCCACGGTTTGGCAATGAATCTATATTGTACCTTTCAAGCAAAGTGTTATAGTCGATACCTCTTAGAGGATATTCGCCATCAATTTTAAAATATAAAAATCTTATAAATCGGCGTTGAATTCTTTCCAAAGCTAATTGGTAGTAGATGTAGTATGGAGACCAAATCTCGCTACAATATTCAAGTTAACTTATTACAAATGCAGAGTATAACATTTTCAGGGAGCGTACATCATTAAACGGTCTCGTATTTCTCATTATAAAGCCAAGTCGCTTAGAGGAAGCAGAGACGATATTCTGAACATGTTTAACAAAATTGAAACGGCTATCAAAAAAGCACACCCAAATCCCTAATCGATTCGCCCGTAGCTACAATATTCCCATCAATATAGTACATTGGCGCAACTTGATTTTTCTTTCGGGCAAAGGATACATATTGACATTTGTCAGCATTTAATTTAAAGTTGTTCAACGTGCACCAACGCGTAACTATATCAATCTTTGACTGAATCAACTCTACATTCTCCGGGCTGATAACAAGTGAATAAATTTAAAGTTCATCTGCATAAGCTAATGCCCTACATGTAAGATTTTCTAACAAATCATTTATATATATTATGAACAAAACTGGCCCAAGTCAGAAACCTTGAGGAACACCCGACGTAGAACGAAACTCGGAAGGGCGAAAACCACTGAAGAATACATAATTCAATCGATCTGTTAAATAAGATTTCATGAGTTCGACGGAAGTATGCGACAATCCAAAGTTGTCTAACATTCTTAGAAGTATATCACGATCAATGGTACCAAGAGCGCTGGAGAAGTCCCTATATATATTAAATCAACTTGACTGCGACTATCGAGTGTTTCAGCAATATAATGCGTAATGACTAATAATAAGTTAGTAACAGTAGAACGTCCAGGCATAAAACCATGTTGACGTGGAGAGATCCATGCTTGTAAATCATTCGGTATCATTCGAGCTCTTTTTCATAGAGTAGAAAATATTGATGTGGCTATAGACAGGTTAATAATTAATGTAAATAGATTTAGCTAGCACATATCTCGCGTCACGAATTAGAAAGCTAGGTACACCATCATCACCAGCTGCGCATTTATGTGATAACTTAGACATTGCCTGAATTACTTCTTCCTCCGTCGTAGGTGTATTGGAAAAACAAATGTTTTTGGATGTAGTAACAGTTTGATGATGGGAATTAGTGCTTAAAGTTTGCGTACTTTGAAAGGTGACAGCGAAAACTTCAACTATCCTCTGCGTGTCGCTCACATCCGCATCATTAATGCTAATAGTTACCGGATTTCCAGTGCAGCCCGTTTTCGACTGTATATATTGAAACACCTGACGTGGATCGGTAATCATAGATTCCTGAACTCTCCTTAAGTAATTCTCTTACGCACTGGAGATATCATTCTTACATAGCAGCCTTAATGTTTTGAATTGATCATGATATTATTGAGAATGAGTGTGCTGCTATTTACGTCTGTAATAGTCTTTAGTTCTTAATCTATTCATTATGTCAAAGTTGAATCGGGGTGGGTATGTTTTGTTTCTGTAAGGCATCAGTGGTACATATTCAGTAAAAAGGCTATCAAGCGTGCCATAAAAACTGTGCAAAGCATCATTCACATCATTAAATTCGTTAAGAAATGACCAATCAGTGCTCAGTAGGTCATTATAGTTTCCCAAAATTCGCCTTTTGAGAAATTGTATTTCACATTTTTTGCATAATGCAAGCATGTGTATTAAAAATAGATTATTATATATGTAGTACTATATGTTTACTTAGCTGAAATTCCGGAATTAAGCTTGCAAAATCCCATTTTCTTTTTCAATAATTCTTCTATATCCATAGCCACCAACCAATAATAATATTTTATTTTCACATAATTTAGGAAATTTATGTAGTTACCAGTTCTACCCAGAAAGTTTGTCGACCTGCATAAGGAGGTTCTCAATATTGCTACACGCTCTTCGCGTTTGCGTGTCTAATGGCGATGTCATACTTCTAATGTATTAGGAATTCCATTTTTAATACAACCAAGTACAGTATGGCCCCAAATAAACAGTACCGAACTTATAATTCTTTTATTCTTTTAACATATCATTTAGACTTTATTATCTACATGTTCTAAATGTGCATTTCCTCGTTCAAGACAAAGTTCATAAAGAAGTTTCAAGTTGATCTTCATGTTATCGAATAAGAGTTGCGTGAAGACGACTCAAATGGCATCCTCTAATTCATCGTTGGTTTGTGGTGACCTCTTGAAGACGGCATATTTGGTTATGCCCCAATGTATGCGTCTGGAGAGGCAAGGTCTGGCGAAGGATACTAGTCGTGAAATAATTTTGGTTTAAAAATGTCCCTGGAGAAATTGACGAACTGCGGCAGCAATATATCAAGTTTCTCCGTCCTGCTACAAAACTTGCAAATTACGTGCAGATCAGGGATAAACCGTGTTAAAATGTGTATGTACCGCTGTTGACTAAGTGTGATTGTCTACCATTCTCTTCGATAATATACGGACCAATGGTTCCGTGTCCCAAACCTGCACACCAGACACTCACTTTTGCACTATGTAAAGGAACTTCTTGAACCTCATCAGGTCTGGCAAACTCCATAAATCGATTTGTGCGCCGATTCATATGGCCCGACAAGTGCTTCGCCTGAAAACCATATATTCTTCAAGAAATTCAGGATTTTCATATTATAACGCGAGAATTATGGGCCAACATTATACCCTAGTGCGATAATCCTGAGGATGTAACTGTTGGTGTACCTGAATCACATACGAAAACGCACCCAGCTTCTTCAGGATTCTTTGCAAGGAAGTTCTCTTTACACCAAGTTGCAACGCTGTTCTTCGCTGGCTGACTTTCGGATTTTCCAAGATCTCCTCAAAAACGCGTTGATGGTTATTGTTAATGCTAACTGCCCTGGGACGACCCAACTTTCCTTTTCGTTGGCACAATACACTGCCAGTATTTCCAAACTTTTCAATAACCTTTAAAATTACGACATTACTCGGAGAACATTTCTTAAACTGTCGTGTGAATTTATCACATACGTATCCCACACTTGCACAGTTGAGTCGGCCGATTCCATATGAGCGAAAATATTGTTGCACCAGAAAAGCTTTCTCCTCTGTGCTTAACACTTTTTGACAATTAGGCACTACTAATTCATTGCTTAACGTTTACTTGACAGATCTATATTATCCAACGGGGGTTTGGCAACGCGCGCATAGAGACACCGCCAACTTAACTTCAGTACTATTTCTTTCGGGCAATGCTATAGTTTAGTCTTCGTTTGAAAATACTAAAATTAAAACAATATTGTGTTTTAGGAACAAAATATCTTAGGTTAATTTATAATTCAACCAAATATAATACTTGATTCTGATAAATATTTTAACTAATTAATTTCTTTCATGGAACAAACTATATTTTCTTGGTATACTTAGTTGGAATAACCAATCAATTAGTTACTACTATAAACAAATTACCCTTGACAAAATAAATTTACTTGATTTGAACATGCCGGTCTTTCAGCTTACTGACATCAAACAAAGAGTATTATAAAGGAACGAAATCTAATTTATGTACCTAAATGGCAGTTACTTAATATTTATTCTATTCTATTGTTACCACTTCTTACAATTTAGTTACCATTGTTCCTTGCCTTATACCTCCTACGGGCAAATTATCCTGCAATTACAAACACTTGCATTTGACTTTAGCTCCACAATTTATTTGCACTAGGATATAGTTTTTCCAGAAATCAAACAGATATTAGCAATAAACACACATCTTTATTCATTGTTGACTTTAGATTTGCATATTTTGAGACTCTGAAACAGCAACAATAATGTTCTGGGAACACGTTTATCCTCTCAATTTTGACGTAGTAAAATGGGAACGTACACATAGGTGAGAGACGTTGAACAAGCGCATGGCTCATAAAATGTTTGACATTCTGCGACGTACATAAAGTGCTGGAAATAATCTGTTTGCAGTAGTGATCGTATGTTATTCTATGCAACGTGTAATGTATGTGTGTGTAATGTTGTTTTGTATTCCGAGTGCGCGGACAATTTACGGGGCGTAATGAAATTATATCTAACCTAATTTTCATATCCATGAGTATAAATGTATATTACTTCCTGTAGCACATGCTAGGGAAGTTGCATATATAAATAATGACAATTTAAAGTTTTGGCATTTCTTAGACTCCTAGAAGTATTTATGTATACGTATTATCCGACAGTCAAATAATAGTAATCGTATTGCATAGGGTGTCACATATAAAATAAGCAGAACAAATTGTTTCTTCATAGCTGTTGTTCTTCTTTCAAAAATATCCCAATAACTTCTTTGTTTCTGATTTTTTCATAACGATGTATTAGAACTTGTTTGTTCAGAATACAGGCCGACGCATTAGTCTGGCAAAGCTCGATATATTCGTTATCAGTTAAGATATCAAAAAAAGTTATTTACGAAAATTGTAGACAGTCTTAAACTTAACATTTTAAAAGTATTATCATATACACAGCGTGTTTCATATCACCTGGGTGAACCAAACATACGTTTTCTTAAATGGAACACCTGTATATTGTTTCGAATTTAGGTTAAGCCCCGACCTCACGCCCCCAATACACAATTTTATTGCATTATACAGCGTGGTTAAGAAGATATGGTCAATTGTATATGCAAATCACTGTGAGTTCGGGGTCTTGTATACTGCAAATGACACATTCTGAAATTTTTCTTTGACAAGCATAGATTTTTTATATTTGCCCACTTTTATAGCAAAGTGTTATTTTTTCAAAATTGTCAAAACTGAATACAGGGCGAGTCAAAACTCAAATACATTAATTTCTCAAATATTTTACTCGGTATTTTATATCATAAAAAGAAAGAATAGTTTGTTTTCTATCATTTTTATTAAGCACTCTCTATACCTAATGTCATTAATTTCCAAGATATTTTAAAGTATTTTTAAAAAGTGAGATTTTTTGAAATTATTTAAATATAACAAGTTAGTCATGGAAGATGATAGTTAATGTTTAATATAAGGACAAAATATAAACATTTATAACTTACACTAATGATTTACATTTAATTAATTAACTCAACTGTTTACAATGTAGTTTTATAATAAATGTTTAAAATATCCACCAATACAAACAAGCGGTTGTCTTACATTTCTTAACATTTCTTAATTAATACTCGAGAATGCTTCAAATTTCAAATTGCGCGCCTTGAATTCGACCTCTCCAACTATATTTCTGTTCAGAAAGTGAGCGCATAAGTTGCGCAAGAAACAGGCATTGACGGTTTCAATTAACGTATTCCTTAAAGTTATATTTACAATTGAAATTAACCTTCTTGCTTACCAGACGGAATACAATAAACACACTGTTAAATTACTCCTGCAGCGCAAAATTGTTAGATCTACTTATTTTTCAAACACAATAACGCACCAACCAACTTTAACAATAATTTTGTTCATGTACTGAGTTCTACAATAATAACTTACACACTAAAGACTCTGAAGGAAAACAATTCGCTCTAACATTAATCTACCCTAATCAACAAAAACATAGCCATTAGGAATATAATTGCACTAAAAAGTAGGTACATACGGGTCCAGGTACCTGGCAATGGATCACTTTTAGCTCGACGTAGGTTAACAAAATAATAATTAATTCGGGAGGTGTCAATCTTTACAGGCGAAATACACAATAATAATAAAAATAACGATAATGATTAAACAATAAGTAAAAACCAAAGGAACTACCAACAACTAAGCCACAGTATATACCTTACCAGTAGTTTCACTTCGTGTCGGCACCTTTGATCTTTTGAAATCGCGCATCCAACTGCGCACGAGGGACTCAGGGGTTATATGCAGGACCGGATTGACACAATATTGGAAAAAATAAGAAGGAACAGCTCAAATTGTTTTTAAATTCCCAAACATTGGTATAATAGTTTACAAGTGTTAGTTATATTAGTAAAATTTACTGACAAAAATACAAGATTATTATTGTTTTGATAAATTAATGCATATTATATGCGACTTGTGAATGTGATTATAAGTATTTA
>JARFOC010001290.1:531436-548848 GCA_031763485.1 Osmoderma eremita
ACGAACCGCACGTAAAATAGGAAATAGAGCATTTTCTCTTCGGAGCAACTAATCGGAGCAGGAGCAGTTTAGAAGAGCTGGTTGCTGAGCGGAGCAGGAGCAGAAAGAACAGTTCCGAGAAAAGAGCAGTTTTAACCATCTCTACTATGAACTATTACAGTTGCTATATGCTCTTCGAATTAATTCCTCCTTAACTTTTACCTTAAATGTGGTATTATTCATTTTTACACAGTGCCCATACCATGTCAATGGGATTAAACTCGCAGTGGTAAGGCGGTAATCGAAGAACTTCATGACCTTTTTCTTTTGCAAGTTCGTCAATTAAGCTTTTATCATACTGCGGTTTAATTTGTGACACGCAAAACAGTCCCTTTTTAGCATGTCGTCAGTGGTTGGTATTTGTTTCTCACGGAGCCAATCAATGATATTGTTTTTTCTCAATGCTGCCGTTGGAATTTTCTCTAATTTTCTGCAGTTACAAGAAGCATTATCAAGAATAATCTCTGACTTCTGTGGTATATTTGGAAGCAATTTTTTAATAAACCAATCCTATGTGTTTGAATCCATCTCATGATGAACATCAGCAGTGTTTTTCTTGCAGAGAAATGTACATTCAGCACCAGGAACAAATCCGTTATCATCACCAGCATGAACTAATGCAAAACGAAGTCCAAGCCCGGTTGAGGATTTCAAACCAGTACTTAATCCTTGAATAAAAGCTTGTCGACTATTTTGAATTGTAGTATCTGTCCAAGTTGTATTTACTGCATGCCCTGTACCCATGATATATTATAGTTCGACTTGAAATAATGACAGTTACAAAAATTTAAATTAAATTTAATAGCAAGAACTAAATTGTACCTTCTCTAAATTTCTTGATCTGTCGCAAGTGTTTGTGCCTCCACCGAATAATGTCGTCTCGTTCGATGAATATACTTTTACGTCCTACTTTTTTAAATTCGAAACGGCAGCACTCACATTCATAGTTTTATTAAAATAATTTAAAACATTTGCAATCATACACTTCTCGTTCAAGCTAAATTCTTCTCCCTACAGGCTCCATTAATGCAGTGAAAACTGTAATTAAATGTATAGGTTATATAATTTCTAAAAATCAAGAAAAATATCCATATTACTCTGTGCACGCTCGAAAAAGATGGAAGCGTTCTGAAAAGAACGATTTGTACAACTATATATAAACAAATTAACGTGGAATTTAACAAAAAATATTTTAAAACTACGACGATAACGATTGACAGCAGTTGACGCTAATAGATACATATGTAGATACATACTTTGCTGACTCCGACATATGTAAATAAGTTGCAACATATAGCAATCGGAATTATATCCCATACTACATACGGAGGTTGAGACGATCTATAATAGCTAAAAATATACGTAATACCTTCCATATGTATCGCTACTGATATCACACTGATATTAAACTATAAAGTTTTTAATTTTATTTTGTAATGTCTTTGTTACTGTAATATAAAGAACTAATTACTTAGGTAGGTATTAATCATTGAGTTGGAGGCCTCAAATTGATTATTTCTGCCAAAAACTTAATATTGTCGATACAGCAAAACTTATTTATTATTCAAATTTCTATTCCATTATAGATAATAATATATTAGCGGGGGTAGTACTGACCACGCTCATAGAATTTTTAAAATTCAAAAAAGTGTGTAAGAACTATTGTTAATGCAAGTAACAGAACTCATGTTAAAGCATATTTCAAGCAACTGGATGTACTAACAGTTCCACCGTTATTTGTATTAAATTATCTATTGTTTATTAAAAAAGACTTGAGCCAATTACAATTACATAAATATCAAGGAATAAAATTTTAAACAAATTACCACTCAAAATAAAAATGTTATCATTATCTTTATTTAAATCAGAAATGAAAAGAAATTTAATTGAATTTGCTTTATATATTGTTTGGGATTATTTTTATTGTAATGTTGCTTAGGGGATTAGTGTTTACTTAGTTTTTTTTTCTATTGACTTTCCCGTTACTCCTCTTCAGTCAAGTCAGAAGCAAAAGGGTCCAAGTGACTTTCTGAACATTATGGGATATATGCCTTAAAAGTAGAAGTTTTGCTATGAACTGAGTATCAGAGTCATGTAAGTGTGGAAACCAGTGCAAGCAGCCTTTTCGCTAACCGCTAGTCCACTGTCGTTTTCTCGCGTTAGATCGCTCAGAGCTAAACCTGTAGGTCGAGAAAATCGTTTAAAATCTGCCAGTTGCGTCTACTACTATCGCGCCTATTATAGCAAGCATGAATAGCAACAAATGACTTTTTCAAACATCAGCCAAAGATATTGATACTGTCAGAATCTGCCGAAATTAACTATAAGAAACGATTTGCGACTGCAACCGCGTCTGAAATTGACAAGGAAATATCGAAAAATAAGCAAAAGAACAAAGTAAAAACTGACAAGTAAGTATGTATGGAAGCAATTTATGGACTTTTGTAACGAGAGAAATTATACGTTCGACAAAAACCCCCGCAAATCACTGCTTGGCAGAAATACTCGAAAGAACTGGGCTTATTATGTGAGAAAAATACATGGAAATTGTAGAAATGTTTTCCGGGAGTTGTCGCGTTGTAGTATTAATACTTGACATTCGCTGGACATGCTTTCTGCTTCTTCAGAAGTTGTGTAAAGTCAGTGCTTAGACATGGTGTAGGCTTCTTCAACGAAACGTCAAGTACGAAGGATGCCTTTCATATTTTGGGAATAGGCGTTCCAGATACTACCACTTAACAACTGATGCCTGTATCGTAAATTTCGGCGTTTTTGACAGTATATTTACTCAGAATATTTTGACGTACAGGCGATATTTGTGTTACTTACAGTGTCTTAAAAAATCATCTTTGCCAAAAAAATGGAATTAATTCGTGAACATTTTCGTGTCATTATTTTTTACAATTTTCGACGTGGATTATCTCAACAACAGTGCATCGATGAACTTAATTCGTCATTTAGCGATGAAACACCATAAAAACTAGTGGATACCGGTGGTTCGCCGAATTCAATCGTGGCCGTGCTCCACTCACTGACAAATTTCGTGAAGGCCGTCCAAAATCAGTTGTTGCTCCGAAAAACGTTGATGCTGTGCGTGAACTGATATTGCAAGATCGGTATGTGACGTATCGTGAGATTGAGGTATCCTTGGGTATTAGGGGGTATAAGGGAAACCAACCGCCGTAGACGGATTATTCTCCACCAGGACAGTGCGAGCTCCCACACATCAGCTCAAGCAACTGAAAAAGTTGAATTGATGAGTTATCCGTCGTACAGCCCTGACTTCGCACCCAATGACTTCTTTCTGTTTCCGCACATCCAACAAAAATTACGTGGTCAACGTTTTTCGACGGCTGAATAAGCGGTTGATGCTTTCAAAATGCATATTTTGGAGGTACCTCAATGGAAAAAGGGCTTCGAAAACTGGTTTAAGCGTATGCAGAAGTGTATTAATCTTCATGGAAAATATTTTGAAAAACAATGATGCCATGTACCATCATTAATTTTAGTTTCTGTTCTCTATTCCCGAAATATAAAAGGCATCCCTCGTATTAGTACTACAATGCGACAACATGCGGAAAACATTTTTGCAATGTACTACGGTAGTGAATGCTTACACTCAACAATAGATGGAAATGATTACTAAGAATCAGCAGCTAAAGCAATTTGGAACAACACGGCTAAATTATTACAAAACAAATATTACAATAAGTACCGCCGTATCGCTTTTAAAATGGCAAGGGATGCTAGAAACAAGAACCCTTACAAACCACAGCGAAAACTCGAAAACAGCTCTACACCTTTCTCTCCAGAAGATTTAAGCAGGATTTTGCAATAATTCGATGAAGACACTCCGAACCGCTTGCTAAAATTCTTTTATCATATCGTAGCCGTAGTTTTCGAGGCGAAAAATTGCAGGATAGATTATTCAGAAAACTAATTTATAAGAGGACTCCCAATATAAAAACAGATTTTTTAATTGTTAATAGCGCTTGGAAAAATGTACTTGATTTTAAAAACATGACCATTGGTAAAAACGACATAAGTAAATGGGCAAAGACTTCTACAGGACGTGTAGGACTGAACACTAAATTGATAAATATAACAAACTATTCAAATCGATCAAGTTAGTCATTTGGCAAACACAGGAGTTAGTAGGTAACATATAATTAAAATGACTGGACATAATTCTACACATTCCATAGAACCATATTTGCGTATGAGTGCCGATATAATTTCACGTTTGCCTAATTCAAATGATCCAAGCCCATCATCAGGATCACCACATGCGAATATCCAACAAGAAGTTACAAATAAAAATATCTATGCCATAAATTGCAATAATTGTACTATCAGCTTCAACCATAATGTTGCGCGTTTGCCAGGTGACGTAATGTGTTCTCTACTATTGAAAGGAGCTCTAGTGATCATTGTTTAATTCCACGAGCGACGTAGTACTGCCGGTTCTTTGATATCGATAAAAAATAATGATGACGTTCGACCACACATAGTTGTTTTGGCCCGAGAAATATTGGAAGACACTGGAACAGCCATTCTATAGTTCAGATTTGTCTCCGTGTGACTACCACTTGTTACTACTACTACTCAAAGAGAATTGGGAAGACACCGTTTTGACGACGGCTGGTGTAGAATTGTTCGTGCGCAATTGGTTAGATACACGACCAACTTTATTCTCCCAACGCGATATTAAAAACGTTTAATCCGGTTAGATAAATGTATAAACAAAAATAGAGATTATGCAGAAAAATAAGATGTATTTTTTTACTGTAAGAATAAATCTAAAAAAGAAATCAGGTTCATATTTGATCCACCCTCGTATATGTTCCGTAAACCAAATTAATATTCTACTGTTTCCAGCTTCCATTCGGGACAGCATTTTTTTATTAATCATTTTTGTAATTGAATGTCGTATGAAAATGACAATAATTGTTAGGTATATAGTTTTGGAATATAATAATAATAATCAATTACTAGTAGTGGTTATTACTTATTTTTTGATTCTTTATGATAAAAAATTAGTTTTTGTTTCACATATTCATTCTTAAATGAACTCTAGACTATGTATGTTACGTATGTGTAACTCAAAAGTGATATTTCTTTCACGAAGCTTTAATGTCTTCTTTTCTTACCAGTTCCCACCACTGCTACAACTAGACATTAAAAAGGCATCGAGGTGTATACACTGCATATCTCTTCACCGCTACTAGAACCCGAGCAAACGGGTTTTCAGGTGTACGTATGTATGCGCGATGGCCAGAACGGTCGATCACACTGGATTTTCTTTCCTTTTTTACTAGTACTCCTCTCCGCTCTTTTTTCATGATAATTACGAGAATATGTAGAATGTAGAGTAACCTTATTTATCTTGGAGTTGGCGTTTACTATGGTGCTAGTGTATAAGTACACTAATACTTAGAAATTTCAAGTCGACAGTAGGCCCCGACAATTTATAATATGATTTACACATGGCAAAAATTTTGCACTAAGTCAATAAAATTACTTCTGATTTTTTTCAAAAACATATTGATGCAGCACCTTGTCATTTGGCTAACACCTTAGCAAGACTGCAGCTAAAATAGATACGATGAACATCATCCAAAAACTGTATGGCACAACATGGGAAATCTCAGCCTTAACGCTAAGATGTTGTTAGTCTACTCCGTAGTTGAATATCGTATCTTCGCATGAATATATAGCTACAACACACGTAAAATGGACGTGCATAGGGGGATGGCGATAATATTTACCTGAATGATAAAGTCTACCCTTTATCCATTGGCATCGGATATTAAGTCATATCCCGGCACCGAGTTTCCCGAAACCATTGGCTGTAGTAAATCAGAATTCCTAGTGATTCAGGCTTTGACCTAGAAATCGAATGGAAACATGAATGGCAGATCAAGGCATCTGGTGGCGATTGCAGTGCAACTGTATCAGTGAGAAGTCGTCTGGTTTTGATCTTCGCCATAAGAAAAAAAACTGGCTTTCAAGAAAATGCAAAAGACGCATTTACTAAAACATGGTTTAAGTTTTTCTTTATGACTTTCCCTACAGAGGGATCCCTACGGCGTTTTATAGTTTGCCATATTCGTGGTAACGTCTTTATGTGCAAATTACATACGAGGGATGTCCGGTTACTTTATAGAAATCAAACATACACTATGTAAAAGCGTGACCTTTTCTCAGCATAATCGCCGCCAATATTAAGGCACTTATCCAGGAGGGACACAAGCTTCTGTAAACTCTCTTCGTAAAAGGTGCGATCCAGATTTGTAAAATACTCGCGTACTTTCTCTTGAACTTCGTAGTCGTCCTCAAACCTTTCACCCGACAATTGAGCTTTCAACGGCCCAAACAAACGAAAACCGGAAGAAGCCAGGTCTGGGCTCAGCCGTTTTCGTTGTTGAAGGTTTTTTCGCACACCTTCGGGATCATCGTTCAGAGCTGTGCGTCCACTTTAGAACTGTTTACGCCAAACACTAACTTGTTTTCGTCTCATAACGCCTTCTCCGTAAGTCTTCAGTTTTTTTTGTGAATTTCGGTAGGTGTTTCATTATTTGCATACGAAAAACGAATGACCGCTCGCACTTCAAAGTTGGAATATTTTTCGATCGGAACTGACATTGTCAGTGCATACGTTGTCCTGAACCCAACGCAATGACAATAGCCACTTACACATATGCACATCTAAAATGCGTGCAAGTTTCAACATGATCGGAGCGACATAGGCGGGGTGTTGCGCAAACGTATCTTGGTAACCGGACATCCCTCGCTTACCGCTCTCCATTTTATCATCGGCTTTCTAATGTGTAAGTAGTTTGTGCGCTGGAGTCTTCCGATTTCAATCGTGCTGTACCACTTTTCCTCTCTTACAAAATTCTCTCAATAAAAAGTTGAAAATAGTTAATGATACTTATACAGTGACCGCGGGACTTTTTTTATTATTAAGATAGATATTATTAAGATGTTTTGTCAAAAATCACTATACTATTCATCGTCAAAAAGTGAGGTTAGATAACTAGATATCCGAAAAAGTTATTTGAAAAAATTGCTTAGAATTAATTTTTTTTATTATTCTTTTGAACAAGTTACATATTTCAATTTTTTTTTCTTTAGAGACTCGGAGAAAATCTCTGAAGATGGTTCCCAGCATCGATCATTTTTTCGGTTCTATAACTAACAAACCTAAAGTCGAGAAGTAGGTTGCCCTTGCAATGGATTGTATTCGATAACTGTACATAAATTGTACTAAAATTTTTATTGTAAACTACTTAACACAGTACATTATTTTTATTGATATGACACATTTTTTTCAATAATCTTAAAACAGTTTTCAGCATTTAAACAACCTTAATTTATTCCGTTTAAAAACTGTTCTAAATAATGGGATATCAATGGGGAAAAGTGTTTTTGGATTATTGAAAAAAATCATTAACAAAAATATTTGTTAAGCAGTTTAGAATAAAAAATATTTTTACAATCTGTTGCAACAGTAACATTGTGAACATAAACTGTCCAAAAATTTGCTAGAGCCTTTTTTTCCAGAAGCAGAAGTATCTGTCATTTTTTTGATCCGTGACATGTATGTCGTTCTTCGTAATCAATCTTAACAAAACACGAAATTCTTAAACGCGTATGCCTTCTATTTTTACGAAGATCGCACACAAACCGTTTCTTCGGTATTAGACCGATCAGTTTCGGCGCGTGTATCGACGATATTGTGTTCGACACAGGCGCGTAGTTCTTAAAATAGGTTAAAAGTAACAGAATAGAAATAGTAACAGAGGTAATAACATTTCCAGTTTAATAGTTATGTACGATTCCTTAACGTAAATCGAGCGTGAAAACTTACGAAAACGTGCGACTGGCCAAGAGTCATAGCAAGACAAATTCGTATGTCTCAATATTATCTGCCGATATTTTATTGTCTATGGTTGTCATTTGTTTTTTATTACGATATACATAGGGAATGAAGAAATTTGATGGTTTGTTGTTGGTTATCTTTGATTATTTAAGAGTTACATCTATCTAGTTTCTATCAGTTTTCTTTAAAACTTGTCGTTCTCTATAGTTTTTAAACTAAGAGGAGCAAATGAAAAAGCAAATGAATTACCAGATAAATCACTAGATCATTCTGGCGGTAAGTTTAAAATATTTGTAGAGCTTGTAAATGTCACATAACGTTTTGGTATCTGTGTTAAAGGCACATGAAAATGATCATTAATTCAAGTTTAATATTTTGATAAATATACAAGCATGACTCGGTCATACAAATTCCAGTTAATAAACTCTATTCTTTGAACAGTTCTACATGATTCAGAAATGTAATAACAAGTAGTAAACTGTAGGATAGCTGTAAATAGGACTAAGTTTTATTTTATTAGCACTATATTTAACGGTAGCATAACATAATCTTTTACATAATGTTCACATGGCGACATAACACATAATAATAACCAACCACTGACTCCTTATTCTCTACTGTAAGTCTGAAATATCTGATAAACTATCACTCACTATCGGCACCAATAGAAATAATAAATGGTTCACAATCACATCTAACGTGCACTGTCTTGTTTCTTCTCGAATCTCATGCTCTACACAAGTCCTCCAATTAATATTGTGAATATTTTGTATAGCTTGTAATAAAAGTTCTTTCACTTCTCTCAATTTAAATTGTTCTTGGATACCACTTCATTTTTTTATTTTTGCCCATATCAATTCAATCGGATTAATAATCGGATAATCTTAAAACAATTTTATTGTTATGTTTTGTAATTTCATCAATTACATACATATTGTACCTACTGTTCTTTATTAATTTTGATTGAATTCAAAAGTTCAGATCGAACCATATCGTTACTGAATTCAATCTGCTTAGCTCGCAGCCATTTCGGCATATATTTGTTCGTAGATGATGTTGTTGGAATTTTCTCCAGTTTACGACTGTCATACCATGCATCATTGTCCATGACTATAACAGCATTATCAGGTAATTTTGGTCGCAAATTGTTAAACCATTTTTCAAAACGTGCCGCATTCGTCTCATCATGATAATCCCCAGTTTTCTTAGCTCCGAAAAGCAGCAATCATCCATCAACAAAGCTATGTTCAGATCCAACATGCAAAACAATAAGCCTCTTCCCCTTTCCAGGCGAGTTTCCTAATCCCGTTGACATCCCTTCAATGAATGCCTGACGTCGGTTTTCTACACTATCGTCTATCCAGATTTTCGCTTTTGTATGACCTTCGTTCACCCATGTGTCATCCACATAATAAATTGGTCGAAGTTAAATATTTTCGTCTGCTTCTAATGATGTCGTCTCATTCTATAAGAATACTCTTACGGTTTCTTTTCATGTATGAATTCGTGCACTGAAGAACGGCACATTGTGATAAATCCGGACGTTTCTTGATCAAAATTTTGTCCAAAGTAGGTAATTCGTTTTTGTAGAAGAAAGCATGCACAATATGCCGCACAGACTGTTTAACTGCTTCATCATATGTGGCAACAATACCAGGTCGTCCTCCCCTGTGTTTTGATGATGTAACTATGCTAGTTTCATCATACTTCTTTATGGTCCGGTACACTGTTGATTTTGCAACTCCTAAAAGCAGAAAATTATAAAATTGGTTGCAATATTCCAACTGTCAAAATTTACCCACGGTGTTGCTAATTTTAGAAATCACAGCAGTTTTTTTATTATTTACTTCATCAGTTCGCAGCTGCTTGTCCATATTTATAATACACTGCTTTTCAGCTACCGATAAATGTCCCAAATCCAAACGTTTGCGTTGTTTTGGAAGCGAATATGATAGAAACTTGTCGGTTCAGTATCCATATTAAGAACGGGAACTTATATACAGTATCAGACAAAAATGAAGCAAGGAACTACTCTTTGTTAATATTTTTGTAAAAAAACCAGAAATACCACAAAGATGCCTTATCATATTTATCCAGCTGAAATATCAGGTAAAAATACACAAGATGTGCTATTGTTCCGCCTCATCACGTGGACATCCTTTTATTTACAACTTATCCACTATTAGTTCATTTTGAGCGCGACACAAGTAAAGCAACATTCATAGTTTATACCAAATTTTATTCATTTTACAACCTAACAGTACTGTAAAAAGTATTAATAATTACTATTTACTAAATCGTAACCCATAAACTCGAAGTCAAAATCGACGAAACTGAAGGCGAGATAATTGTTTTTAACTAAAAGAAACATGTCAAAAGGTATTCCAATAATAACTGAATTAAAGGCAAAGGTAATTACTGCATATTTAGGAAATGAAAGAGCGGGAAGATTAATAATAAAAAACTACAAGGATAGGGGACACATATTATTACTGATAGACTAACAGTGGGTACTAGTAAAAATGATCCATGGAAGTCTGCCCCGCAAATAAAGGCTAATGTTCATAATTTAAATGTTAGTAGCAGAACCATTCAAGGAAGATTAATAGAGGTAGAGGCTCGACTATTTTCAAGAAGACCGCCAAAGAAACCGCTTATTAGTAAGAAAAATAGAAATTCGCGACTAGAATTTGCTAGACAGTATATTACGTGGACGGCAAATGATTGGAAAAAAGTGCTTTTCGGTAACGAAGGCAAATTTAATCAATTTAAATCACACGGCATAAAGCGAATACGGCGACCAATTAACGTAAGGTACAATCCAAAATACATGAAGCTGGTGGTGGTGTTATGCTTTGGGGATGTTTTCCGCATACGGTATGGGGCCTCTGCACTTTGTAGAAGGCATCATGGATCGTTATTATCGAGATATATTACAGGATGTTATGCTGCCCTATGCAGAGTGGGAAATACCTCTGAGATTTATATTCCAGCACGATAATGATCCAAAACACTCCTCCTCAAGGTTGGTGAAAGAGTGGTTCGTGCAAAATAATATTTGCGTCATGAAATGGCCAGCCCAACCTACCGACTTAAATTCCGTAGAGCATCTATGGGAAGAGGTCGAGGGACGTATTCGTGGCTGCACATATCGCAATAAGGCTGAACTTACCGAAAACATTGAACAAGTTTGGAAGAATATGGATGGTGCTGTTATTGAAAAGTCTTTGGAGTCAATGCCTAGGAGATGTGCTGAAGTCATAGAACATAAAAGTTTTCGCAAATAAGTATTAGTTAATATAATAATTCCTTGCATTCTTTGTTGTTATTAATTGGTTTATGGAAAATTAATTTTTGTTGCACTAACCATTGTAGAATAAAAATATTTCTATTTTTAACGGGATTCATTTCCCACTATTTTCTTTAAATGTACATCTACATGAGACAGAATGTATTGAATCATTTAAATAAATAGGTAGAAAAATCCAATCACAGTCTACTTTGATATTTCAATAATAGTCTGTTAAACTTGTTTGTTGCTTCATTTTTGTCCGATACTGTATATCAGCACGCAGTTACACACTACTGAATATGTTGCTCTTACAGTTTTTTTTACGTTTGACAAAGCAATAAAACAAGGAAAACACAAGAGCAAAGACGAAAATTATCAACCGTTTGACATCCAAATTTATTGTAATATTTCGCATTTCGTCTGTGTTAATCTATCTGCGAAACAACCAATCGCAGATGCAGGTTTTAGCGCGAAGAATTTAAAGCACTCCTCCTATAGTTTAAAAACAGACTATAGTTCAAATAGAAATTAATAGAAATTCTTATACCGTGAGCATTACGTATTTATGTAATAAATTTGTCACGATATCCCTGAAAATATGACACTTATTTTGAGTAGCTCATAACAGTTATCTAGCTAACGTGTGTTACAAGTGTAAAATTCGACATTTCCTGTGCACGATTTCGATCTATTTCAGTTGATAAAGGGAAGGTTCGTGATACTTATCTGTCGAGTGTGTTCAAAAAAGGCACAATATAACACAAACACACAGGTTTGTTTTCTACGAACACATTGTCGCCCGGACTTATCTTATCACATTGGCGGTGTATTTTTTAATCGTCGAGTTGTGGTTCGTCAGAGATTTCGTAATTTTTATTACATATAGCGTGTGCCCGATAGGTGTATACCCGATGACACACGGAAGGAAACAACACAAAAGCATTTACGAAATTAATTAAAAATTAAAAACAATCATTTGCAGGGAATATATCACATTTTAATTACCACTTCAATTTATCATTTTATTGGTTGAAGAAAAGGTATTTTCTATTAAGAAATGTTTCTCGGTTCTTTTTTCCTTTTATTGGTTTGATATTTTACCTAAGGGGGCATCTTTTTTTTGTACCGACTCCTAAAAAGAATTTTCTAAGTTCATACAATCATATTTTACTATTTTCTGTCTTTTAAATTAACAGTCATTTCGAGAAAGTGTTTTACTGTCCTACGAGTTCGTGTGTCATCGGGTGACTATACATCTATTGTGCACACGGTATATGTAGGTATATACGAATGTAGAGGTATGCATTTGAGTTATCTTAAAAAACTAATTTCCCGAAAAGGGCACGACCGATTTCAGAAAGTGATTGTATTGTAAATTACGTAAACTTTTAAATGAGGCATCATTCAATCTTTTGTGTAATTTAAGAATCTTGGAGTTTGCACTCCAGCGACTACCGGGTTAAAGGAATTAGGATTAACGAAGATTACTTGTTTCCCAAAAGTTGTCCTTCTTCGATCAAAAACTGACGTATTTCAGCAATTCTATGAAAGAAAAAGTGTTTATTCTTAAATATTCAGGGTGTTTCGTTTTTCCGCGAACATTCTGTATGTAGTGCAGAAGTTTGGTTCAGAAAATGTTTGTTTAAGGCAGAATAATATTCTGTGACTATATTATAATATACACACTGGTAACGCTCATAGTGCGACCACAATACACTCTTTACACGCAAACTATAGGCATTTTTGCGCGACTAACCGTCTATTAAGCGGTTTGGTGTTTATAGTGACCGCTTCATTTTCGTATTTTCCTTCTCCGGAACGGCAATAGGGGAATATCTTGTCGTTTATGAAACGGCTACTGATTTGTATTGGCGTGGTCAAGAGGAGTGTTACAGTAACGATTGTGGAGTTGAGGTTATGTCACAAAAACATCTGTGTTACGACATAAGAATTTGTTGCATTCTATAAGTATTTGAATCAGAATGGAGACGATTATACAGTAATCGTTGACATAGATATGGCTAACATACTGTTGCCTCGCATGGGGTAAGCTGATCAAGCGTGTACTTGATCACAACATCGTGCTGGTTCTGGAAGTAGAGTTATGAGGAGTCGCTATTTCGCAACTGACGAAACGATCCGATTGCGATTTGACGCACTTCCGGTTTTTCGATTCTGTTAATTATATGATGAATCTCGCGAGAGGTAAGCTGATCATGCGTGTACTTGATTACAACATCGTGCTGGTTCTAGAAGTCGAGTTATGAGGGGCGCTGTTTCACAATGAACAGAACTGCTCCAACTCGGAGTCGTTTGGCAGTGTCGAAATAGCGACCCAATTCGTAACATATTTAACAAGAATTTTCAAGAATTCGATTTAAGGTCCTAGTGAAGCAAACTAATATATAACGTCTTTAATAAATAATGATAAGCTGTGATGTTTGCTTAAAGTGAACAGATTAATCGATTTCCCAAAATTATACACTTCGCAAAAACTAATATTTGAAAGAAATCTCACAGAGCAACCTAGCTGAATTTTTAGTGCAATCATTCTCGTTATATTTAGTCTAGTTGCTACAGAATTGGTTACTGACTTTTGTGCTTTGCCTTGTATCTCATACACCACTAGTGAACGGGCGGACCAATTTGTAGTATTAGATCAGGAATATAAAGTAAGAAATGAAATTTTGGGGCTTAACTAGTAAAAATCGCAAGTCCGAAACATTTTGGATAGTCAATTTTTGACTGGTTACCTTGCATATTATTGCAGGTAAATAGATATATAGTTGCAAGTGTTTATTAATTTTAGGTATCATTTCTCCATTCATAACATACAGATATCGAGGTAGACGAGATGCTGAGCTGCTAATGCGGGAGGGCTATTTCTTTTTTCGAAATCTAAAGGACAGTTATGAAACTCAAAATTTCCATTGCCAACAATTTTTCTGTAAAAACAAAATTATGGAAAATACCCGCTACAACATATCTTCACACTCCTTTAAATAGGTCATGCATAATGTATGCAACAAAATTTTCTTCCTTCACGCACATCATTGGTTTACTGATATCTCAACCACAAACTATTGATGACACTTTTTGACGTGTTGAGAGCTCCTGCAGCGACCCTTTGATTTAAACCACTTTCACGCATTCCAATAGCTTTTAATTGCGTATCACGGTGTAAATGATGTCTATCCATCCTCAATTAATGCTAAAGAAACCGGAAAGAAAATTGATGCAAAACAAACACAAAAATCTCAAGAAGACAAATTAACAAATCTTACATTTTTTTTAATTTCTAATTTCCACTGATTTTTCAGTTAATAAAACCTTATTGTCACTTAAACTATCGAAACACCAGCAGCAAACTGTATTGACGTTTAAAATGACATTTTTTGGTTATACAGTGCGGACGTAAATTGTGCGTTTCCTAGGAAACATGCACCATGAAATAAATGCGAGGGTTATTCGTTAAAACATAGAAAATCGTAAAACTGTTTACATAGGCGTAAACTCAATAAAAATATCTTACAAATGAAGTTTTATATGAACATACTTCCCATTTAAAATTTTAAAGATAACAACGCCATCTATCTTACGTTTTGAGTCCAGTGCATCTCCCTATAACCAAAATATCATAATTTGCCTCAAATTTCACCTCGTCTTTGTTTCGTTTCTCTATCTCATTCCTTTCAAAAGTTACGAGGGAGGAGGGGACACAATTTACGTCCGCACTGTATATGGCTCGTAAACTACTAGCAAATAAAGCCTTGTCCCCTAGATTATCTTGATGGGTGTATCTACTAAAAATAGTATATTTTTATATTAAAATTGAAAACATTTTGTTGTTAACTGTTAGGAGTAAAATTCGTTTTGTTTTTAAAGGATGAAGTTGGTAATTTAAATAGAATTTATATTGAATGTAAGTATAAATTTTCAAGTATATACATAGATTTACTAAGGACTGTTCTCTGGGTGTTCACATATTATATACATACATATACTCTTTGTGCTCACTCTCTCGCTAGTAAATGGTAAAAGCGTTTTCAAACTGCTAGGACGCAGAGAGATAGAAATATATATAAAAAAAAAACAAAGAAAAAAGACGGTCTTCGGTGCTTCGGTTGCCTAGGCGACCATGTTACACTACCATGCTCTATACAGGTGAACTCGAAATGTACAAAAACGTACACGAACTACAGTCATAAACGCGGCGAATGGGACAGATATGTATATAGTAATCAATGGATAGATACTTGATGAAACGCAGATAGATAGACAGATATGTATATCTAAGGACAGGTAAATATCAGAAGGTTGCATATGAGGTGATTCAAATTAACTGCACCCCGTTGCTATCTTTGTTATTATTGATTGGGCCAAGTAGATTAAATTAACAAAGATGCAGTGTTTCGATAAAAAAAAATTTTTAATAAAGCCTACCAATATTGTATAATATTTTTGAAGATTTTCTAAGATTAAACTAAAATTTTAATCAAAAGAAACATGTGAAAGAATTGCAAGGACCGTGGGCTGGTATCACTAATACGCAGTATCGGGAAATCCACACCGCACAAATTAATTTAATAAAATTGGGTACATATGTTTCAAGAGCACGTCGGCTCCCATTATCAACCAATTCCCGAATTACGCATTCGGGAATTGGTTGATAGGATTACGGATGCTGAACGTACAGTGCTGTGCAATAAAATCTGTGATAAATATATTTTAGTTGTATAATTCAGGTCTCGCATTCGTGAAATGCCTATTGACTTAATATCCTGTCAATGTCATGTGTCTCCGTAAATTTTAGTTTTAACTAAAGATTGAAAGCATTAAGAGATGTCCCAAAAATTACACCAACTTATGAAAGCCCGGATTGTCGGGAAATCCACACACGAAAAATTGATTTAATAAAATTCTGCACCTGTGTTCCGAGAACACGTGGGCTTTTATTGTCAACCAAGTCCCGAATAACGAAATTGTATATATATATATTATATTATCCGGGACTTTATTGATGATGAGAGCCAACGTGATCTCGAAGCACATGTACGTAATTTTATTAAATCAATTTGTAGTGTTGGAATTTCCCTTTACTGTGTATTAGTAATACCAACCTACAGCCCTTGCAATTCATCACAGAAGATGGTTGGTCAATACAAAGAATTGCAACGTATTTTAATTTAAATAAAAATACCGTTTTAGTGATAGAAAGAATATATTACTTTAGAAGTACTTTGATAAGCCATGTTTTTTTATATTTTGTAATTTTCGCTGAGATAAAAATTTTCAGTATGCCCCCCGTAAAGTGCTATTGAAGTAAATTAAGTTTGTATGTAAAAAAAAAGTAATAATTGATTAATTAATATTACCTCCTGCTAACATAGCTACAAGAACTATCCCACATGACCATAAATCCGCAGGTTCAGCCATGTATGGCCCTTGCAGTATTTCGGGAGCAAGATATGGCATAGTTCCGCATCTGTATAGAACAGACCAAAATTAAAAGAAGAAGAAAGAAAGCATTTAACATTTATAGAATAATGTGCTATGTATAATCATATTTATTAATTGGCCGACTGATAAAATCCAATAGACATACACCCTGATGACGACAGTAGACCAACTGCCGAAACGTCGGATCAACAAAGTCCAACAAACGATGGAAATAACCCAAAGAACAACCACTCAATTAAAGACATACACATATACAGAGTGGATGATTTTTCATTGTGCACTCATTTTTTCCGTATAGCAAAAAATTACTGAATGACGAGTCACGTGGTTCTCGGGATTTCTTGCTAGCACGGTTTTTTATTCGGTGTTTTATTCGGAGGAGTGAGATAGTGATACCCTACTACAATAGCACATTTCTGTTTTATTCACTGTGAGCATGCTTTGACCTTAGCTAGTTGGCGAATTTGTGAACGCAGCCATAAATGAGGTTATGTATAATATGATTTACAACGTCGTGTTGGACGATGTTGGACAGCTGAAACAGCTGCTAAGCAAATATGGCGGCAGCGTTTTATTGCATCATTGTTTGTTGTGAAGCGGGCTAAAAAATATCAAACTCAATTGGGCCACGTCACACGATTGAAGGGAATTCGCTACTCCCACGGTAGAAATAATACGGTATGCTCACGCGCATGTAGAGCTACGTCACTGCGGAGCAAAAATCGTGCCAAGTACA
>JARFOC010001290.1:548948-561215 GCA_031763485.1 Osmoderma eremita
ATAATCACACTAGCAATAATGGCCACAAATAACCAACGTGCGTCGGTGTAATTTTACAGAAACTTTCTTATCAGTGTGCTTCTAGTCTGTTTATAAGATTCACTATTCTTCCTTTGTTCATATCAAGTCTCTTTTGTTTTATTGCGTATGCGTTTTAATGATTCCCCTTTTTTGTTTTGAAAATGTATTCTTTCAGATCCTTCACTAGTAAGCTTTTTCATGCGATAGCAATGGAGAGGATTGTTGAAGCTTCAACGTATTTAGGGAAAAATTTCAATTCCACCATCGGAGCTTGTCTACAATCAAAATATTTTTTACCCCTAGCATACGTATTGTTCTCTTCAAGCATCCTTCCCCTTTTTGAGTATACTGTCGTTCTATACAGTCAGTTGTTTATATTTTGGGATTTTTTCACGGAAATGTATTGTGATAAAGGGGTTTGTTTTCATGTGGATAATGTAAAAGACTTTTAATGGTCTTTAAACTTGTCAAGCGATCCGTGATTTTATTTGATAAAGCATTGAATTCTGAAATAATGCGTGCAATTTTTCGCTGGCATCTCGAATCCAGCAGTCGCTCTTATTACTAACTTTTCATCAAAGCGGTCAAAATCGATGTAAAATATGACGATTTCGTGTCTGAAGTATGTAACAAATATCCGCTTTGTTTAAAGGCATCTAAATCGGTGATAGTGTTGTTTGGTAGAAGGACGTTATGGTAGAAGTTAAAAACTATAGAAATTATTAATTGCGAAGAATCTTGGTTTATACCTGAGCAATGCATTCAGATGTAGGAATCCAGTTTCACTCTAAATTCAAACCGCATAATCTAAAATTCCTATTCTAACGCGGTAATCTAAACTCTTATTCCCGCCTGGAAATTTATAATCTAAATTAAAATAATAAAATAATGTTGTGCAACTCATTGGTGTTTTCACATTTCTCCTTGTGCCTAAGGGTGTCTGGCGTCTGGTCTATATACTCTAAGAATTCAGGGGTTGTTTTACATATTATGGCATAGGCACTTTACGAAAGAATATCACATACACTAGCAGACTTTAAATGATTACATATAGATTTCTACTTCACTGAATTAGTATGGCTATATTAATTCATAATCACATAAAAAAATGCAATAAATCTTTATCGTAAAGTTATCTTTAATAACAACGGTAAGGTTTATTAGCAATAGGATTTGGAGAACCAAATATATGCCTTATCAATTGAATCAATACAATTGAAGTATCATCAGCAAATCAGCGTCAAAATTTACATGAAGATCCCTGATTGATTGAGGAGAGAGATACGTGTTGAAGCTTCATTGCAATAAATAATAACACAAAGTATTGGTTTCAAAATATGTATATTGTAGACACTACAAATATGTTTCACCACATACATGAAGCCACTGTGTGGTGAAACATATGTAGTGCCTACAATATACATATTTAGAAACCAATACTTTATTACATGAAGATCGTTTACAAATATTAGAAAAGGTAGTTGTCCCAATGCTGACCCTGATGGTACCCCTATATTACTTATTTTATCCTAATTCCATACTATTCAAGATTCTTAACCAAGTTTATATGATTCATTGAATCAAATGCTTTAGAGCCCTTAGACTGATTGAATATTGAGGAGTCAAACTTTACTTTCACTATCTAACTAATTAAAAATATTTTGTATGACAATAAATAGCTTCACTAATTGATTTTGTTTTTTTAATAGCCAAATTGACACGTTGAAAATAATGAGATTTCTTTTGATAATCATACAGATTTTAATTGATTACTTTAGAATAAGATGACTATCAGGCAAGATCGTACAGACGCTGTACGTGATACTACTTCAAATATTTTAGAGAAAACGGATAACATTGATTTGGGTGAATAATGCGCAATATTTTGTTGAATCATATGTACTTTAGCCGGGCGCAAACGATAAATTGACCAATTTTAAGTAAACTAAGGGATGCTTAACATGCTACACATCTAATGATACCTGCGGCAATCTCATCTATACCTGCAGACGGTTTAGGAGGAATATTCATAATAGCAGAGTTCATTTTTTACCAATGCATGCAAAATCATTGGATTCTGAGACGCGTGGAAAACTTCAGGAGCTATCCAATGGTTTTTAGTGATATTGATTTCTATTTTACGTAATGGAAGCATGCATCATAGTGATGATAAAATATAAAATATACTATAAAAACTATTATAACTAGTATCTAATCTTGTTACCTTAATAGCTCACTCTATTCAAGTAAACATGAATAATGTGAACCACATAAATTAACCATGTAAATATAAATTCTCTTATGAAATGGTTTCTATTGCATTAGGTATATTTTATATTTGAATCTTTTAAAATGATTATTTTTTTCAGAAGATTGTAAATGATTAAATATCTTTTCTTTATTATTTATTAATTGATATCGTGCGTATTTGTCCTTTTATCCATTCTGGTAAAAGTAATTTTTCGAGTTTGTAAACTTTTTTTTGTGAGTACCATCCTCATGTTTGAGTTTATGACATTTCAATAGCTCTTTATAGGGTTTTTCTGGAAATATTTTAATGTTCTTCTCGCTAAAACTAAGCTTAAAGTTAGAATATTGTTTTCATTGCAGTTGCTAATTTCATCAACTGGGCATAATGATGAGTGAACCCAGGACCCAGCTTTATAATTGATATGGGTAATTTAAATATTAGGTTCAGGAGATTGAAATAAGTGTAAAAGGTACTACCAAGTTCACCCACTTTACCTCGTGGGACAAAACAAATCTGAAATTCTTTTGATCAGTGTTATCAATTTAAATAGTTTGTTCTTTCTTTCACTTTGTGATTTGTATGGATTTATTTATGTTCTGCTTTGCACATTGCAAATTTAGGTCTAAGTGGGTTAGGAATATAATTAAGGAAGCCCAGACTGATGACAATTCTTTTATATGGCCTACTAAATTCTCACACTAAGGTTTTTCGAATAGTATATGTTTATGGATATATACTATTGGTTGTCCATTTCAAACATATCTAGATATTATTATTGTTACTGTTACAAACTGTAATAAATGTTTCTTAATAGGTTCATTTAACTTGTCATAGTTGAAACTATTGAAAATTTTAGCTTTGAAGAATATATCAGCCTGCTTGACCATCGTTATTCTAGATAATGCTTTAGTTAGCGACTAAAGCATTAAATCTTCTCTTCCGTTTTCAAACATTTCTATTTTATTATTAGAATCAATTCGACTACTAATATAACATTTCGCGTACTAACAGTAAGTGCTAAAGTTTATCAATCTAGATCGGTTCGAAGCCCTCATCAACCAACTTAATCCCTGGATGTCGATGGAATGCACATAGTAACCTTATGCACGCATAATACGATAGTCTAATAACTAATACGGCTTCTAAGCAACATTCATTTCGCGCTATTTCTAATTTCTTGCCGGATTTCGGTCGCGCCCCAATTTCTTCTTTCGCCGTGCGTCTCAGTCGCCATTCTTTCGTCTTTCACACGCTGTCGATTCGCATGTATAACTTACGGGTTCATCCGAATCGCTAATCTTTAATTGAAGAGACGGTAACTGTTAGAATGCAGGATATCCTCCAGTTCGATGTGGAAGAACTCGCGGATCTGGCTCGCTGATCTTCGTGGCGTTACTAATTGCGCGCCTAAATTCAATTAGGATAAATTTGAAACGAAAGAAGCGAATTATGTTAAGCAGCGATCCGTGGCTGAGGAACCGTAAATGCGTGCACTTGTACGCCACTACGATATTGCAGCGAAAATTATAAGAAAATTTGTAGTTACGATACAAGGCGAAATTATAATTTTTTGTGTTAAGCTAGTGTGGAAAATAAACGAGCAGATAAGAGCTGATAAAAGACTGCACGGCAGAATAACAGTCTGAGAAAAATTCTGTGCAATAAATTTTCAAGAAGTACCCCTCAGTTGTTAAAGGATTCCATCGATATCCCTACTGAAATATATATCCATTGATTATTTTTATTGTTGATTTATCAGTTATAAAATTTCAACTGGGCAGAAAACATTTACAATATTAGGGGAAAAAAAATAACGCAGTATCTATTTCTAACTATTAAATTATGTGTTAAATGAGTATATTCTTATTGTTCTTTTATGTTTGCCAAATCTTTGCTGTAAAATTTCAGCTTCACCGGGAGATTTGCAAATGAATGTATGTGTGTTTAGTTTTTGCTGAACTTCAAATAAATAAATTGACAATATGTACAGTGTTGAAACGTTTTATTCAGTTCTGAAGGGTAAATACATTAAGTCGCCCTTATCTATTGGTTTGGACCTGGCTTTATAAAGCTTTCCTACTTGTTGTTGTACATTTCTACACCACGTAGTGTATAAAAGAACGGCTCTAGATTTTGCCGCGTATGCATGTGAATTTTTACAATTGAGGAGGAGAATCGTGACCTCGGAATTAAATATTCACATCGCACGAAGATGTTACGCGTCCTCAGATTCAACAACAGACTCTAAAGTCCATTAAAATATTGCTCGCACATGAAACTTAATGCCATGAATTGAATTTTTTTCACGATTAACTCATTATATTCAAGTAATTTCTAAAAATCTCACCTTTATCAGGTTTTAAAATATTTTAGAAATTAATGACTTTAGATATAGAGTGGTTAATAAGAATGATATAAAATACAGGCTGATCCGTTTAAAATAATTGAAAAATGAATGTATTTGAGTTTTGACAATTTTAAAAAAATGCCACTTTGCTATAAAGGTTGGCCAATATCAAAAATCTATGTTTGTAAAAGAAAAATTTCAGACTGTGTTGTTCGCAGTATACAAGACCTTGAACCTACTGTGATTTGCATATAAAATTGACCTTCTGAAACTTCTGAAACACGCTGTATAATTCAATAAAATTGTATATTAGAGGTGTGAGGCATGAGGGTAACCTAAATCCGAAATAATATACAGGCTGTTCCATTTAAGAAAAAGTATGTTTGATTCGCCCTGGTGATATGAAAGAGAGTGTATATGAAAATAATTTTGTTGTGTTAAGTTTAAGACGGTCTACAATTTTTTTGATATATGATAACGGATATATCGAGCTTTGCCACACTAATGCATCACCCTGTATAACCCAGCCATCATAACCTTTGTTCCTTAATTCTACCTACTATGTCTTCTCCTATTAGTTCTTGCTGTATTGCTAGGTTAGTTCTTATTCTGTACAATTCATCTCCTATTCGTATTGGGCCTAAAATTATTCTCATTATGCCTTTCGGAAATTCTCGACCACTTTTTTGGACATGGTCATGGTTTCTGCTACGTTAGTAATTATGGGTCTTATAAATTCTTATCTTAGTCTTTTGCGTTACTATTTTACTTTTCAATAACTTTCTGTTCGCATTTAGCGCCTTATTGGTAAATATAAATTTTTCCTTACGTTCAGTTGCTGTATCCCGATCAGTAGATAAATTATTCCCAGGTATCTGAATCTATTTACTTACTCAAAATCATCACTAAGTATTCTAATTCTCTTGTTTGCCAGTTCTTTTCCTAATTTAATTATTTTTGTTTTACTTTTGTTTATTTTTGGTCCGATCTTCTTTCCTTCCTTTATTATTTCTTCTAACATATTAGCCATAATACCTCTACTTTTAGTAATCAGCATTAAGAAATTTGCATAGACAAGCGGGCATACTCCTGTCGATCTTAATGTAGCCTTATCTTCGGGTAAAATGTTCAATAACCATGTTAAAAAGCATTGCAGACAATGAGTCGCCATGCTTTCCTAGGAAATCAACAAGGATTTTAAACTCGACAGTTTCCCTTTTTGCGTTTCTAGTTCTAGTTATCTTTGTATAAAGAATATTATACGGTGGCTTAAAATAGTAAAACTAAAAATACCCTTGGCACCTTGATGAGTGAAGAACTCTGGATACGTATTTCGGCAACTAAGTTGCCATCCTCAGCAGAATCTCTAAAGGAAAGTAATGTTAGACGCAGTAGTCTGGAAGATATGCACCACACAGACACCACTTGAATAACAAAGAATACTGAAAAAAATACAATCAGGCAAAGTTGTGACAAAACCTTTATTAAAGAGCCATCAGTAAAGAAGGCTGATGAATACTAAATTTTTGTAGGAATCACCTTAGACTATGTGGAGGGGCAATAGAGACTGCATACCACACCTTATGTGAATGCAAGGCCTAAGACCCTAGAAGACAGGCAATCTTTGGGTAACCAAGAATGAGTCCACAAGACTATATAGACCAACTGGTCAAGGACCCGTGCAGATTGGTACTGGGTACATGGGTTTGGGAATGGGTGGTATAGTACATGGGTACAAAAATGGGAGATGAATACAAAAAATCCAAGAGGTTGAAGTGTTTCCAGAGACTTATGTCAGGCGGATTCCATAAGGAAAAAAACTCAGTTCCATATAACACAATTCATAAATTTGATTTGCATTTATGCTTTTTTAATATATTTTTTCCCTTTGATTGCTTAATTGATTTATTCCTAACACAAAGAACCTCAAAATAACTTATAAACTATTACAGATATACATAGGGAGTGTTAATTAACTCTTATAGATAATAATTAAACAAATCATATGCGCTGACAAAACATGGTGTTCCATTTAAAATAAGTGAGTTATTGCGCCTTGTTAGTATAAGTCAAGAACAATTTGTGTCACCCTGTATTATTAATTTGACGATTTTGTTAACTTTATACAATACTACTACGTACTGGCTACATAACTATAAAATTTCAATCTCCTAACTGAATTAGTTTCTCTGATATTTATTTTTCATTTCGTTGTCAATAAAACGTCAAAATTCTTTAAAAATCCATTTTTGTCAAAAACTGTCAAAGATAGGTATAGGGAAACGTTAACAGAACTCATTTGTAACAACATGTGCCGTCATAAAATGAAATAATATACAGCGTGTTCCATTTAAAATAAGAAAGTTGACATTTGTTTCCGGTATAACCGGAAATTGTTCAATGTTACCAATATTTTTATTTGAAAAATCGGTACCAAAAACACCCGAAGACAAACTTTCAGCATTCAACTAGTTATGGTTCCCAATATTCCGCTAACCGAAGGTTAAGACGCCGCAGCCTGTATATATGTACATACATTTTTTTAATTGAGCTTGCATGTCTAACAGCGAATATTAATCATTGTTACGTCCGCCACATGACTCAACAAATAGCTACAAGGCATTAGAACACCAAAACGCTGTAATGTCATTAACTTAACCTACATGGACACACATGTACATAGACGACACGTGCGTAATTTTGTGCCGTTTTAGTATTCCATGCAAGCAGTGGAGGAGTTAATTAAATAATGTTGCTTAATTAATGCATGGTAAGAATAAACTAATACCGTTATGTAATTAAAAGCAATGACACAATTCCTTAAGAGCAATTTTCAATCTGATTTGGGATTTATTACGTAAATAGTTGTATAGAACAGCGACAATTCCCGGGAATCACGTGTCAAGGTCAATTTAGAAATTTTATATTTAAAGTTGATTTCGTTAGTTTGCAATATATGTTGGCAATAATCATTTTATTAGTATACATTGTCAGTTTACGTTCAGATAAAATAGATAATGTTCGGTAATTTCTAATTTTGCTAGGGTTTTAATTAATTTTCGTTTACAATATTTAACTATAGCTGGCCGAAATTATTACTAAATATGAAAGTGTTTGTGTAAATCGCAGATGCCAAACGTTTCTTCGACGAACTGCAGCGATCGATTTATGGAAAACTATTCACCGAAAAAACTGAAATGTTGGTAGTATACCAATAGCGATTTGGTCTAATCTAGCAAAATAAATACATATATACAAGTTTTTGATTTTCGTGCATTTTTTCATAACTAATTTTGGTGAATTTTTATACACACGCTGTATAAGATATAATGACTTTCATGCACCACCTTGACTCGTTTACCTTTAGTATCCCAAGCGGATTGATGAAAACCGGAATCGCATATGACATAATAACGTTTATCTGAGGGGTTGCATATGTCACTTTTCTGCAAAGAATCACAATATCTCGAAAACAAACGAATGCAGGTTTAGGGATCTAACCCCCTATTCAAGGGGCCAAATCGCTTTTAGTACCTATACTAAAAGTTTCTTTCTGGTGACTCGAGCATCTTTTCATTTTACTGTCTCCGCCCTTACTGTTTTAATATGTCATCCAGTAGATTGACGTGAGAAAGACGTGGTTTATGGGCATATTACTATTAAACGACGTCGTTTTCACGTCATTTTGCTAGCTAGGAAACGATTGTTACACTTAAAATGTTAATTTGAAGGCAACCTCTTGTAAGATTGTTCTATTTTCTTTATCTGTACTATTGCGAGAGAGAGGGGGGAGGGTGGGGCAGGGGGGGGGGGGGAGAATCGAGAGAGTATCTGTTAATAATCTTTATAATTTGAAATTTTCTTATTATTGCTTATACTATTGCAAACCTACCAATTTTTTTTGTATAATTTAATTTTATGATTATTTCTCGATATTCTTCGATTATTCTTCCATTTTTTTTCCGCATGCTTTCTTTTTCCTTTTTAGGGCCTCTCCTGCCACCTCCCTTACGGTTGCCTCTAGCTGGTTCCACTCTTTTTGCAAATTATCTTGTTCAGGAAAGTTATCCAATTTTTTAGCCAATTCCTGCTGCAGCCGGGTAATCGTCTCTCCTTTCTTCAGCTCATCCAGGTTGTACTGCATCCTTTCATTGACCCGCCCTCTATTCAAACGTGGTACCATCTGCTTCATCCTTGCAACAACCAAAATATGGTCACTGTCCACATCTGCCCCTCTATAGCTCCTCACGTCGCTTACCGCATTCGCATGTTTCCTTTCAATTAAGACGTGATCAATTTGGTTTCTTGTCCTTCCATTTGGGGCTATCCATGTTTCCTTAAGGATTTCTTTATGCATGAAAGAGGTACTCACGATTTTCATGTTATTTTCCAAAGCGAACTCAATCAGCATCTTTCCATTATTGTTGGATTCGGCATGTTTACTTTTACCTCCCGTGACCGCCTGGTACAGTTCTTCTCTCCCCACCTTAGCATTAAAGTCTCTTATTACATAGTTGATATCAAATCTTGGTAGTTTTCTAATGGCATTTTCCAGTCCATCATAATATTTTATTTTAATTTCCTCTTCTTTCTCTTCTGATGGCGCGTGAGCATTTATCACATTTATTATCCTAAATTCCCCCCGAAACCTTAATCTACACAACCTGTCCGATATAGCTTCAAAATCAATGACTGCGTTCTTAATCTTGCTATTCACTATAAACCCCACTCCAAGCTTCCTATCACCCATTCCACTGTTGAAAAATATGTGATCCTCAATTTCCTGTATAGATATATTTTTTTGCTTCGTTTTTTGTAATGCCAGTATGTCAATTCTGTACCTTCTGATCTCTCTCACCAACTGTATTAATGCTCCCTCCTCGAAAATACTCCTCACATTCCATGTTCCCATTCTAATTTCTTGCTTTTTTTCCATTGTACCTTTTATTACTTTGCTGTTCTTAGATTTTATCCTGTCCCTATCCATTGTCCAGTCCGTTATCCTCAATCCGTATCTTCCATTTTCTAGTTTTTTGGTCGCCTGTCTTTTTTATTATTTGCTTCGTTATCTTATCCCATCTTCTTTCCTCTCCATCTACAATCAGCTTATGGTATCCTATTTTAACCTTTTTTAAATGGTCTTTTATAAACTTCCCCATGGCATTCTTATCCTCTTATCCATAGTATCAATTTTTAGCCCTCTTAGTATCACATTATCCTTTCTCATCTCCTTATCTATCTGCTCCATTTTTGCGTTGACTTTATCTATTTCCTTCCTTAACTTTCCATTTTCTCCTTATACATATAGTGTAGGAAATTAGTTATACATAAATATATGGCCGATTGGTTTGTAGTACTGACTTCTGATAGTGTACGAATGCTTATGTGGGCCACTGTACATACTTATTATAACCTTATCTTTGTTTATACATATCTCCTTTCTATTAAATAAATGCTTGGTGCAAGAAATTTTGATATTTTGTATAAACAAAACAATTCCCAACCGAAGCGTATCCCAGAACTCCTTTTCCAAATAACATTCACGCTCTGCTGAGAAACATTAGTCATACGTATGTATGTATAGTGTATACCTATATGTGCATAAATATAGCGATAAAGGGCTGCCTCTGTATTGCCGAAGGCGACTACACAATACACAGACACGCAAGAGACACTGTGTGTGCAGTCGAAATTCCACGAATGTATACCCGTTCTCTGGCTTAGGCCGCTTATCTCCTCTTGCGATAGGTCAAGAGTTGTATTCAACTACACGATTTATTTATAAACGGAAAGTATGTTAATGAACTCTGGAATTTAACGCTCGAGCGAGGAATGACCGCCGATAAGTGAAGCGGTTTTATCAATGTCGTTCGCCGTTGTGTGACACCAATAAAGATTAATTTTATATTTACTTTTCTTTGTTGTAACAAGCCTAAATTTACCAAATAGTTCTATTTTCTCATCGTGTTCATTTTTCGACGAAATCAAAATGATATTCCTAAGTGTGGATAATTAACTAATTTCCTTTTTCTTTTCAATTTCAGAACCATCTCCACCACAAAGTCCATCCACAATGAACGGCCTGAACGGACACACTAATGGCGATCTGAATGGTTGCGGAGACATTATCACACAGAATCAGCAAAGAGGCTGCTGGACCATCGGTCTGATCAACTCCAAATATAAGTACTTAACTGCGGAAACTTTCGGTTTCAAGATCAATGCGAACGGAGCCTCCCTGAAGAAGAAACAGATTTGGACTTTGGAACCGGACACGTCATCAGGAAATGACAGTGAGTATAAAGATTAAAGGAGAAGATACTTTATGAATAGAAATTAAAGCGAAATAGCTTACGAATCTAAAAAGGAACAAGTTGTGGAAAAATTGCTATAATCTCAAACGTCTTTCTATTTAAATCACGTTGAAAAGGAATTATTGTGGGTGTAGTGGTCCAGTGGGTTGGTTACTAGACTACTAAACTGAAGGTTCCGGGTTCGATTCTCCGCCCGCGCAAATCACATCGATGGCGTTTTTTTCGGCCACTAATCGACTCGGTTTGTGAAAAAGAGTACCTGGAAGCCAAATTCTGGGGTAATAATAGACAGTGGGCTCGTAGCAGATGCCACGTTACAGTCCCATTGTACCGAAAAGGCTAACTATGACAAGCCACACGCTGTCATTCCCTAAGGGTCTTAAGACGTATCCACAGCGACTATTATTATTATTGAAAAGGAATTATGATTCACTATATCTTAGCGAAATATATTAACGTTTTGAATGGAGAAATCAATTTTCATTTCGAAAGCTTGACACAATTAATTTTCGCGGCAAAACGCATTATGCTTCTTTGTTACAAAGTAAAGTATTACATGCGGTTAGAGTTGAAGTACTTCCATGTTGTGATGACTACGTTCTCATAAGGAAACTTGATTACTGCTCATAAATGTGGTTGGTAGTATTAATCGTTATGACCATTTTAGATAAAATTCTAGCTGTAAGTTGATATCCATTATGGGTTTTGTTGTTTAGGATTTAGCTTATTTTTATCAAACCTATCAAATAGTATAACAATAACAACATTATTCTATTACCGCGGCGGAATTCTTGGTCTTATCACGTTCTAATCAATCGTGTTCGTTGTTGCTTTATAGCTCTAATTTCTTTTGGAGGTGTAGCGTAATGTCATTACTGGCAGTTAGACACAATTGATTCACTTATTTATTTCCACCACGTGGATGTGGTTAGGTTATTGGGGAGAAATCGTGTTTAGAAAGCTGTGACATTTCCAAAAAGGATTGTCAGAATCTTATCTTAAAGGTTTTGAAATTCAGAAAATATTACGGTACTTAATATTATAGATCGTCTCAACCTCCGAATGCAGTACAGAGCGTATGAGAATTCGATACACGGTTGCCAAATAGTCGAATCAGCTATAAATTATTACTTCCGGTTCCATTATTTGGGTTTCTGATAGTTAAAATGCATATTTTGAGGAAAACAGTATAATATTAAAAAACCTAATTTTTTTATGTAAGAATCAGTGAAAAGCCCCATAATTTTATTTATTACGCAACATTAACGTAATTTGCATTTCGAACATTTATTTAGGAATTGGGGTATTATACAATTTATTAAATTTAAAGTAAA
>JARFOC010001290.1:561325-582540 GCA_031763485.1 Osmoderma eremita
TTCGAATTAATTCCTCCATATCTTTTACCTTAAATGTGGTATTATTCATTTTTATACAGTTTCTAACTTGTGCCCACACCATTTCAATGATATTTAACTCGCAGTGGTAAGGTGGTAATCGAATAACTTCATGACCTTTTTCGTTTCAAAGTTCGTTAATCCTGCTTTTATCACTGTGGTTTAATTTGTGTCACGCAAAACAGCAAGTACCTTTTTGGCATACGTCAGTGGTTGGTATTTGTTTCTCACGGAACCAATCAATAATATTGTTTTTTCTCCGTGCTGCCGTTGGATTTCTTTGTAATTTTCTGCAGTGCCAGGAAGCACTATCAAGAACAATCACGGACTTCTGATGTATATTTGGAACCAATTTCTTAATAAACCAATCCTCGCATGTGTCTGAATCCATTTCATGATGAACATCAGCAGCGTTTTTCTTGCAGAAAAATGTATATTCAGCACCAGGAATAAATCCGTGAGCATGAACTAAAGCAAAACGAGGTCCAAGGCCGGTTGGGGATTTCAAACAAGTACTTAATCCTTGGTTTGAAAGCTTGTCGGCTATTTTGAATGTAGTGTCTGTCCAAGTTTTATTTACTGCAGGCCCTGTATTCACCCATTATTCATCAGTATATATTATAGTTCGAACTGAAATAATTAAAGTTGCAGAAATGTCAAATAGCAAGAACTAAATTGTACCTTCTTCTCTACCTTGATCTCTCGTAAGTATTTGTGCCTCCACCGAATAATGTCGTCTCGTTGGATAAGTATACTTTTACGTCCTATTTCTTTTTTAATTCGAAACCTATATCGTGTAACAATCTATGTAAAGTTGTTCGACTGAAGTTAGGGAGATCATCATCAGCATTGACAGCAGCAAGAATTTGCATTTAATGTAGGTGGTATATTCTGTATAAAGAAACCTATGCACTTTACGTCGAATAGGTGCTTACGTGTTCTCAGCATATGTTTGTAATCGATCATTTAGTTTTATGCCTTTCCGTTTTTTTGTTTGTTTTGACTTGATAATGAACCAGTTTGTTGCTCCTTTTTTATATTATATATTATACGCTCTGAGCCACCCAAAGCTTTACTTGCTTCTTGAACGGCAGCACTCACATTCATAGTTTTATTGAAATAATATAAAACATTTGCAATTATACACTTCTCCTTCAGGCTAATTTTTTCTCCCTTACGCCGTTTTCTCCCTATAGGTTCCATTAATGCAGTGAAAACTGTAATTAAATGTATAGGTTATAAAATTTCTAGAAATCAAAAAAAAATCTATATTTCCCTGTGCACGCTCGGAAACGATTTGTACAACTATATATAAACAAATTAATGTAGAATTTAACTAAAAATATTTCAAAACTGCGACGATAACGATTGACAGCAGTTGACGGTAATAGGCAGATATATAGGTACTTTGTGTGTAAATACATAGGTTGCAACATAGCAATCGGTAGTGAAGATAACGCTAATGACAGCAACTAAGGATACTAAGAGGTAAAAGTTGCTATTATATCCCATACTGCATACGGATGTTGAGACGATCTATAGTAATATGCGAGTACAGTGTTGCCAAACGTAAATTTCTTTCAAGCGGTTCCTAAAAAGACACGAATCATGATACAACATTTTTACATTAAGAGCCGAACGAAGAATGTTTCTGCGTGTGACTTTTGCGCCAATTTATGCACACCTTGTATAAGCTACCACAGCAACCTCTTAAGATTCTATGGAAACATGAACGCATTTATGCGGGAATAGGAAAAATCGGTTTTGATAACTGAAGGACAATATCCAGCATCTTTTTTCAAAATTAACCAATCATATCCATATTGTAAAACTCTTGCATGCTCTTTCATTTCCAATTTTACTTCACGAAATATGTATGTCCATTATTAGGTAATTGAAAATTTGGCACAATTTTAATATGAAAAAGTGGTGTTTGCCATGGTAATACGTATTTTGCCTTTGGCATTTTTGAACTAATGTTTTGCCATCTCTTGCGATCATCTGTTTTTTTTTGCCTTGTAGCTTGCGTGTACTTAAAATCGCATCTTGACAAATATTTGGCGGTGGACTCGTTCGGCAATGTCACTTGCGAAAGCGAAGAAAAGGAGGCAGGCTCTAAGTTCCAAGTAGTGGTAGCCGAAGATAACACCGGTCGTTGGGCTTTCCGTAACGTGGTACGTGGTTACTTCTTGGGTTCCAGCTCTGATAAGCTGACGTGCACCGCCAAGACACCAACCGATTCGGAGTACTGGCACATCCATTTAGCGGCTCGGCCTCAAGTGAGTTTATTATTATCCACAAAGAATTTGCGGGAAAATATTTACATTCGGGGTCGTCATCCCCTTTCTGGCAATAGGTAAATCTCCGTTCCGTTGGCCGCAAGCGGTTCGCTCACCTCTCCGAGAATCTAGATGAAATCCACGTGGACGCCAACATTCCTTGGGGCGAGGACACCCTCTTCACTCTGGAATTCCACGCGGACGAGGACGGGAAATACGCCCTGCACACTTGTAACAACAAATATTTATCCAGCGGAGGTACGTAGCACTCGTTCGGGTCTTTAATTTATGAACGGGGGGTGCGCCGACGTTTTGTACTATTATTACGTCGTGAATTCCTGTGTTCATTAGGGAAACTGGTCGACACGTGCAATAAAGACTGCCTGTTCGCTGCCGAATACCACAGCGGGCAGCTGGCGTTGCGCGACAGAAACGGCCAGTACTTGAGTCCGATCGGCTCGAAGGCTATGCTCAAAACCCGTTCCAATACCGTAACCAAAGATGAGCTCTTCTCGTTGGAGGATTCTTTACCGCAGGCGAGCTTCGTCGCGGCCCTAAATTCCAGATACGTTTCCGTTAAACAAGGTAGGTGTCCGTGACCTTTTGAAAGCGAATAAAAGATATCTCACACCAAACTTAACAATTCCTTCCTTGAAAATAATTTTCAAAAAAAAGAATTGAAATGTGTTGCGATTAAACATAGGAACCAAAGAGTTTTCTTTAAAATCATTGCTAAGAGGGATTCCATACGGTCCTTCAACTGTTAAACACTTAGTCCAACGTTTCTCAAATAACGCGATACCTTCCAAAAGAAATCTTTCATCAACTCAAAAATCTTGGCATTTTAATTCTTCACCTGAAGAATAACGATGTCCATGCGTGTTCCTTCATCTTGCTAAGCTTTATGAGGATTATCAATTGTCATGATGAGGTTGGCAATTGTCGAGGACAAAATTATAGGGCAAGGATTCGTTTATGGGGTGAATCAATCCCCGTTCCACTGAAAGTTATTAGAAACGTGCGAGTTCCCTAGCTTCCTGTACAATTTTCCTCCATTTTTCTATATCCTGAACCCTTGTTTTCCATTTTGACACCCTTAACCTTTTTAGATCTTCCTCTACGGCATTCAACCACCTCTCTTGCTCTTCTCCTCCTACAGTTCTGCCTCCACTCCAGCATTGTTCTTGTGATTACCGTCGATCCTGCACGCCACATGTGCCCTAGCCTTTTTGCTTTTACTAGCCCAACTATATCTTGCGTATACTAAACTTTAAGTTTTTGATTACTCAATACAAAGAATGCTCTCATTATCTTAAAAAATGGTCGCCATCAGCTATCCATGTCTTCAAACACCTCTAGGTGTTTGATGATCTACCCTTGGCACAAAATATTCAAATGTGGTACTACACGACTGATGAAATTACCATTTTGTCTTATTTTATTAGCAAATCATCTGCAAAAGCTCTTTGAACAAGATCATTTCTGCGTAATGTCTCAGTAATATGAAATTTACACAGGCGAAGCTTGTGTTTTTATGTGTTAGACTTAGATACGTTAACCTATGCTTGTATTTCTCGGGTCGAAATACTTGGATTAGCCGCCACACAAGTTAATGTTAATACATCATCTACACCTACCGTGTTTCGATTGTGTTTGAGCATCCATATTGCGGAATATTTACGTGTAGCTTTTTTAAAAAATTAGCATTCGGTAGTTTTCTCTCTGCAAAATTGTCAAAGTATGTTCTCGAGCAAGACGAGATTTTTTAAAATATTTGATGTATGTACAAAACGTTTGTTTTATTATTTAAAATTATGCTAAAAATTATGCCTACCAGCATACTATTAAAAACTAAAATAATCAACTTTTTATTTGGATATAGATTGTGATACATTTTTGAAAAAGAGGATGAAAAATGCACAAGTGTGCCTAATTAAACCAACTATATCTCATATGAAAGATTTTTCAATATATTCTGTAATTCCCAAGATATTTCACTTTAAAGAAAATGGCAATTTTCAGCTCTTTTTCATATAATTTCTAAACTGTTTGTAAAAATTTCTCGACGGAATCTAAATCAGTACTAAAAACTGCAGAACTTTGGTCATTTAAACAAATCTATGTGTTTAATAACAAAAAAGATGCCTATGGTAACCTGCTCTATTTGGGACAGGCTGTATTCGTAGTTCCATTATGTATCTGCGGATTATTTGTATACAGGATGACTAGGGTTTGGTGAACGGTAGAAACACATGAGAAACATGCCAACGAGCTAAATTTAAATACAAAAAAAAATATAAATATATTTGAAATATAAAAATCGTCTGTGATTATTTGAATTGGCCCATGTAGCAAGCACTTAAGTCATTATTTTTTTGAAATGAGTTTCTTGATTTAATTTATTTATGAACGCTATCTACATGTTTAATAATAAAACAGTCATAAGTACGACACATATTTGCTACCATAAGGACTTTCGCAAGTCTCTTTGTGCGTAGGCCGATTCTTGTGGGTTTACTACATATCAGACACTCTTGTATTTCATCCCTAAACAAATAGTCAACTTTGGAAAAGAAATGATTGCCCATTTCCATTATTAATTGGACAAAAATTTGTAGCTGAATTTGTATGAAAACGATCTAGACCAGTGGTCGCCAAACTTTTTCTAGCAAGTACACTTTGAGAAATTTAAATTTAATAAATAAACCAGATTACAAAAAAAAAGTATTTCGCGGTGCCCCCATGAAGAAGTCTCGGATACCTAGGGCGGCGCGGCTCACATTTTGGAAACCACTAACTTAGACAGATACTTTTGTGCCAAAGTATTATATAACAAATGCCCATACACTGCGTGGGGTTCCACTGACCGATGCTTTTTTTATAATGTTTCACTCGCAGAAGCCCTGTGTGAAGTATTTGTGTTCAGCAAATAGTATATCCTTCGCTAAACTTAAGCATAAAAAGTTAAGAGAAAAGATATTTTGCTAGTTAATATCAGGGGAAGAAGATGTAAAAGAAAAAGTTAGTACTAATAAAAGAAAAGAAGTCCTATGCATAAATTTCAATACCTGTTGATCTGGGCACTCTTTGTTTAGGTCGGTGAATAATAAATATGTAGTTCTAACATAGCCCTTAAAAACCGCCATATTTGATTTTAACACAAATAGTTTTAACATGTAATTCACTGTTCTTACATTAAAATTGGCTATCAAACTTACGAATAGTATAATTAATGTTTTTTTTAATGGTGGAGCACCTTTGATCATCTATTGCATTGAATCTTGTTTTGTTGTGTGATCCCAGTGGAAAACCCACGTTTCATCGCCCGTTACAATGGTCACGAGCTAATGCCGCCAAGTTTTCTTTGCAAATTTCTTTCTTTCACAACTTTTGGTCAAAAGTCAGGATTCTCGGAATCCGACGCGCTGACCTTTTATTCATCCCCAAATCGTCATGCAAAATTGACAAAACGTATATTCCTATTTTATTTAAGATAACCGAAAGTTTGATTCGTCGATTCATTGACACCATTTGATCAACTTTCTTGATGTTTCCTTCGGTATTTGCCTCCACAGGTCGTCCCCTTTTTAAGTTAACTCGAATAGATTCTCTACTCCATTTGAACTGACTTGGACAGAGAATTTTCACCATACACAGCAGTCATACATACGCCAGTTTATAATTTTTGGCTGATTGCATTCTTTTGTCAAACAGATCGCGACGTTTCTATGCTCCAACTGTAGATCACTCATTTTCGAGTCACAAAAATGATTTTATTTTCACACAACTTGACAGAGATTCGTTAAAAACTTGATAGTAAACAATTGCCATGATAGCGCGTTTTCTTTCAAGGCTAGAGATTTAATTTTAATTTCCCCTAGTAGCATGCACAACGAAATTTTCATCGATACCTTTTATAACACTCAGTATATGTAGAATTATACCCGAAATAGATTTTTTGTCCGGTTATTCTTCAGACATACATACTATTAACATGTTATCAACGCTTGAAGTTACATTACGTTATAGCAGCGAATTTTGTTAATGTTATAATTAGCATATGTTTTGCACATGGAGGAACATTATACAAGTGCTCTATCATATCTACACGAACATGTTGCGATAAACACCCACTTGTGGAAATATTATTTGCTAAATTTAGACGACCACTTCACTGAAATTAGATGCAATGCCTTTTTTCTTACAAATATGTAAATTTTAGGATTATCTATTCCAACAGTAGACATGCTTGCATCACTAATTAGGCAGAATATAACAGAAACTGTTAACCCGAAAGTTATATTCTTTATTTAATCTTCCTAACTATGTTAATTATCTGCAACTGCCTATTGTTTGTAACTGTACTCCCGTTTTCGAGTAGTAATTATTTTCGATAAAAATGCTTGTTTTGCTTACCACAATCGGCACATCATCTTTTGTTTGAGCGTTTAATAGAACAAGCTTTTTTCATTTTTACTTTGTTTTGATATAAGTTTACTTATTTTGCCTGCACCTGCTGAAGAACATAGTCATTAGTAGTTCATGAATCGTATTTTTCAAATTCTCGAGCAATTCAAACGGCATATAGCCAGTGACGTATCATCCGTGCAAAAAATGTCCCCTGACAATTGATCAATGAATTAGGCGGGTCGTTTATGTTAATAACAGTAAGGGACCAAGAACTGATTCTTGCGGTGTGTCTAAATGAATTATATCAACTTCTCATTATTTGATTTATTATCTCGATATCATTTTACGATCGCGGAGAAAGATGGCATGCAATTTTGCAACAGTTGCATGAATAATGGAGTAGCCTTTTTTATAATTGTAATACGGTTAAAAAGAGAAAAAACATGGTTTCGAAATGCCAACTCAATACATTCTTTATTGAATTTTCCTTCTAATTCATTTAAAATACTACCAAACCTTACGTATTACAACTTTTCACTTCAGTCAATTCGACAACCCATACTTTTGAATTAAAATTGTATCGAATTAATGACTACTTAAACATTCTTCCATATCTGTAATCGTACGGAGGAGGGGGGTGGGTTGTAATAATGCATTCATTGATCTCCTATGGTCACACCAGAACTCAGAAACGTCTGTGTTTGCGAACAATTCATTGTCTGCGTTCATGGCATTCGCTAATCAATAACCAGCACGCCATCCATGTTTTGGTGTCAACGTTCTTGTAATATTGCATCGTCGATTGCTCTCATCTATCAACAATAAGTTGTACTGTTCAGGTTTACAAATATCTAACAATCGATTGGATTATTTTGTACTAGAGTCCGTTTATTGAATGATAATTTTCTTTTATTTCACGTTACTGCACGAAAGTTACACCGATAAAAGAATCGCATCTACATATATTTCAAGTGAAATGTAAAAATTATATACAATCAATCTACACGCAAAGCAGAAAGGCATAGAAATGGTTCATTGAAACCGACCACTTCTTCGTTTCTCACCTCATCACCTGTCTTTCCCACGGGTAACATGATATCCTGGTTTTGCCGATCTTAGTGAATACATTCATATCCGGTTGGTGATATCTGACGCAATACTTAGAATGTGGCTGCACCTATATTTTTATTGGGAAGTAAGGTCTGTACAATTAGTAAATTGAAGTATTGTTGTTTCTTTTGAAATGTAGGGAAGTTTGCATTTGTCTGATTGAAGAGTTTATGGTTTGAATATCTTACAACTACATGATTTTATCTTAAAACGATTTTTGCCAATATCCCGCAAGTAAATATGATTGAAGTATATAAATATATTAAAAGAATATATAAATATACTTTCCGGATCACACAACACATCCGATTGTGTAGCAATAGACATCCTCGCGCACAAACAGCTGCTTCGGGCTACTATAATCTCATCAGCGTGCTCGTTTGGTACGCCGTATCGTCACTTCACGTTAGAATGTCTCTGAGATGTCTCCAGAGACATCTAACGCCCAAGTATTCGTGGCGTAATCTTCAGGCGATAGCTAAGCTATCTGTTCGTAGAGATCTGTGTTAGCGTTTGAGCCTTATTGGCGTCGTTATGACAAAGTCTTAAAACGATTTCTATATCCGGCAAGGGAAAATGATTGAAGTGTACAACACCGAACGTGCGACAGGTACCTCTCCGTCGTACACTGATGAGGGAATAGTATCTCGAAAGAGCTCTCAGTATGTGAAGGTGCCTGTTCTAGCAGCAGTGGTCTAGCAGACAATGGGATGTGTTGGGTGATCCAGAAAGTACCGAAAGTATATATTTTTAATATATTTATATACTTGATTTTATACCTGTTACAGAATGTTAAGTAGAATCATTTATTAATAAATACTTCTTTTGGGCCATAACCGCTTAAGTAACCAAGAATAAAATTTTACTTTGACCAATTAATAAATAAAGGTGTACAAGGATTTTTTGGTATTATATATGAATAATTGTATAATTACTCATATGATCAAAGAAAGAAGATTTCTACCAATAGATGGCACGTACGTTCAAAAAATGAAGTATATAAAAAATTTATTTAAAAAATATATAAATATACCTCTGAGTTCACACAACACGTATAGTGTATAGCTCCAGGTAGTCCTCACGTACAGACAGCTGTTTCGAACACATAGTTCTCGTCAGTGCACGTCGGAGGATGCCTGGTCGCTCGTCAACATTCCGTATCGTATACCAAACGTTAGCACATGTCTATAAGGAAAAAACCAGAGACATCTAACGTCCAGCCACGGATTCATGGAATGATCCCAAAACGCGGTAACTAAGTTACCAGTCAGTCCGTGTTAGCGTGTGATCTTATCGGCGTCGAATGACAAATAAATCAAAGAAAGAAGATTTCTGCCAATAGATCGTACGTTCAAAAAATGAAGTATATAAAAAATATATTTAAAAAAATATATAAATACACCTCTGAGATCACACAACACGTCTGATTGTATAGCTTCAGGTAGTCCTCACGTACAAACTGACTGGTACAGCTGACTGGTAACTTAGTTACCGCGTTTTGGGGGTATATTTATATATTTTTTATATACTTCATTTTTTTTTACTCATATGATAGTGATTCAGGTTTAAAGATTTTTCGAATACATATGAACTATACCTATAGGCCTATATTGGCATTTTTTCGGTTTGATTGTGTTTGGTACTTTTGATGTTTCTAATATAAACTCAACTTCGTTTACGTTAACTAGCTATTTAAGGATCACTATGACCGTCACCACACGGGCACTTTAATGGCCATTAAGTAAATTGTCAATTTACAAACGATGGTGACACACTACAAAAATTCGGCTTCTACAATATCATGTATCAGCTATTTTGCTTGTTCTATAACATTTTTTTAACACAAACATATTCGATTTAATAAAATATTCCCTACAATATTCATACAGCTTTATCATATAAGATTATTATAAGCTTTAGGTTTGGTTTCTGGGAGCATATTAGTGCAAACAACCAATTGTAATTGTAATTCAGAGTTGAGAATTTAAGTCTCTCTTTTGAACTACAATTCAAAGCTATAATTTGGAAATTTTATATAGTATACCAATACCGTTTTGTTGTAAATTGCAATTTATTACAAGAATTTAATGCTGTTAACGATTTAGGTATTCAACTATATAAATATTTTCTAAAAGGTGACCAGTTTATTTGTCAAAGTCTTTTCTAACTTTTGCTGCAAGCGGTTTGACTAAAATAGATTGAAATAATATTCATTCTGGATACACTAAGAAGATTAAACAATCTTACCGCGACTTTTATATAAGGTATTATATCATAAAAGGAATTTTCTATCTTTTGTTTATTAAGATATAGCTTTCCCCATACTAATTTCTTATTCTGATAAACTTCTGAATGTCCCATGTCCTTATTTACTTTACTACGGTTTAAGGTAAATCGTAATACATATCCTTAAATATTTATTATTTATCTATATAAGCAAATCGAGACTACACATCAAACTATTTCTGACCTAAAACCGACTTGTTCAATGCCTAAGGACTCTTCAACAGTTGATTTTGTTCTGTTAAGTCTTCGCAGTAGCTTACAGCAGACGCTGAGAAGCAAGATTTGTCTGTAGTCTTCAGGTTTCTCGTCTTCGTTCTCAAACCCGGTAAGGTAGGGTTTGAGAACAGCCAAGATCTTCGTTTGCTTAAATATAGAAAGCAGTTGTCCAGATCTTAAAATGTTCTCGTAGAATTTTGTCAGCCATAGCAGGGTTTGAAATTTCTGTCCAAACGGGCCGTTTTTTTTTTTTCAACTTGGCCTCTTTCAGAGCTTCGATGATTTCAGAGGTAGTGAAATATCTAAGAAATTGCTCCTCGTTGGCCTTGTTGTGTATTACGGCATAAAATAAGTTCTCAATATTATCTATATTTCTATATTAATATACAACTTTTCTGACTTTTTAGTTTATACCTGAGTTGCTTCTCATGCTCCTCATTTATTTATTTATGACGAATCATAATGCATATCTTTGAAATGTATACCAACTTAACTGCTATATAAATGACACATTTAATCACCAACAACTATTTACGAAGTCATTCCTTGGGTGCATTAACGCCAACACCAAACAAAAACAGCCTTGAACGACGTCCCCTTCCTTCTGATTTTTTCCTAGAAAATATCTGTACATAATAACGAGTTCGAATAGGCCCTCGTTGCCCATACAATAAACTTAGCTGTTTGTAGAGTTGTGCATGTGTTGCACTGCGGTTATGTAGGTACTTAATCGTATTAATAACATGAATCTTCTAAAGAATATAAGTTTTTTATACATGTCTCAGATACGTCAGGAAATTGCAAAGATGATTATAGTTGCAGTAACAAATGGTAATGTGTGGTATTGAAAATGCCATACAACATATTATAGAATCAAGTTCCTGTTGTGTAACAAACTTGTAATCGGAGTCGGAACGTGACAGAAATAAATTAACATGAGTGATTTAATTAATAGGTTGTTTCATTTCAAGAGAAATCTTCATCTTTCGAATTGTTGTAAACGTGCGCGGAATGTTGAATATTCACGATATTTAAGTAGAATTATTCGGGATATTTAAGTGGACGAGATCGTTTGGGAATTTATTTCTATTAACTGTCACCTTGAATTATGACAGTGTTAAATTAGATATACCCACCGAAGAATTAAAAATAATACAGGGAATAGGTTATTTTAATTTGGTATCAGCATATAATTAATGATCATTCTAACGAATAAATGAGGAACAAGTTTTTTCTATTCACTCATGTAAAATCTAGTTAACTCACTTGAATTTTTGATAATTTGTTTTGATTTGCTTACACCACTTTATATTTATACGTTACAGTTGGCTGTTTCATTTATGCTTTTTCTTAATGCTTAACTCGCTTTTGACGGAGTTAACCACTTTGAATACTTAGGAGTAATAATCACTTGCGCTAAGAAAAAAGCACAAGACATTGTTAAAAGAATGAATAAGCAAAGGAAGAAAGGCGATGGACACCTTGAACAGTCTAATAAAGTCAAGAGAAATCTCTAGAGCAGCGAAAATAAGGATATGTAGGAACATGGGTTTAACAAAAAAGGGTGAAATAATATTGGATGTATTGGACCGAAATATGCTGACCAGAATATTTAGATAATGTGGAGAAGAGAAACAAATGCGATAAGGAACTAAGTAAGGGTTAAAGCCAGCCTTAATGGCCCTTCCTGGCTATTTATTGCCATGATATTTTATAGCATCTCTTGGTTCCTCATAATTCCGTTAAGGTGTTAGGCTTGTATGCAGCGCAGGCGAACGTTAAACTATTTTCATGTCAAATACTCTATTGTGGAGGGAGTAATGGCAATAGTGAGTCCCGCAGGGATAGGTGTGATGGGTATAAAAATGTTACTAAATCAAAGAATTTTTTTATATTGCAATTTAACACAATATTATCACATATTACACTATACAACACAGCAAGGGGTTTAGAACGATTTTATACATTAGAACAAACTTACCAGACGAACTAAGAAAAGGTTACCCGCACCATAGAAGCCGAATAACGAACAGGAGGACAATCGGCTGATGTTACAGTACGAAAACTATTGAAATAGCCATCGCAGTAAAGATGGCGACGAAAAAATCAGCTAGTGGCGAGAGCGATGAATAGATTGTAAGATAAACAAATTGAGAAAACTCAAGAAAAATTAAATTTGTGACCTGTCTAAAATAGTGAAATAAGGGTAAAGAAAGGATGATTGGAGAAGAGAAGAAGAAAGAATTGGAGGAGTAGAACTAGAAGCGGAGAAAGAAGAAAAAAACGCGGTAAAGCCACAATATAACACATACACAAAGGATAGTTAAGGTCGTATCCAATTTAATTTATCTATCTTTGAAATGTATACCATATACTATAAAAATTTTCTATACGTAATCCTTGTGGTAGTAATATTTGAAAATTATATTTTACAAAACATCTATATTTTTTTTGATATTCCAAAAATTACATTATTTTATTAAGTCAAATCAATTGTCAAATAATTGTCTTTCAAAAGCTTCCCGGCTGGTGCCAACTTGACATACATTAGAATCCAAATTTATATCTTACAAACTCATTTAGAAATTACCATCTGGTAATATTGCATTATATATATGATAGGTCTGTAATTTAAGTAATGAGACTGATATTTTTTAATATTTTTATTTGAATATAATTACAATTGAACGTTGCCTCCCTCAAAATAACTCCCTTGGGAAGCCACACAGCGTTGGAGACGGTTCTTCCATTCCTCATAGCAGCGCTGGAACTCGTATATTGGAATCGTCTTTAGCTAGTCGGTTACAGAGTCCTTGTGACTTTTTCCTCTTCTCAAGATTGAAAATTCATCTGAAGGGACATCATTTTGGGACATTCCAAAACATTCAAACTACTCAAGTCAAATGAATAAGGAGGCTGAGGAGCCACGGAAATATTTTTACTGGCCAAAAGACCGTTTATGGAAATTGCTATGTAACAAAGCGCATTGTCATGATGCAGGATCCAATCGTCCTTGATGTTTGGTCTCACACGCATGACCATTTTTCGGAGTCTTTCGAGAACCTCTCGGTAAAAATGTTGATTAACTGTCTGATCTTGAGGCACGAACTCTTTGTGAACGATTCCCTGGCTATCAAAGAAACAAATCGGCATCTTCTTGATCTTTGATTTGCACATTCTTGCTTTCTTGGGCTTTGGAGAGCTATTCCATGTCTGGCGTTTTGTTTCCGGGTTATACTCGAACACCCAACTTTCGTCACCAGTAATGACACGTTCCAAAAAAATTTCATTATTCTCAATCGATTCCAAAAAGTCAACGCACCTTTCCCTCCTGATGTCCTTTCGTTCCTGCGAAAGGTTTTTTGGGATCATTTTCGAACGGATCTTTCTCATTCCCAATTCGTTTGTCAAAACTTGATGAACGGTGGTTTGAGACAAATTCAACTGTTCCCCGATCATTCTGATCATCAACTGATGATCTGAACGGATTTTTTCGACATTGCCATCGGTTCTTGCGGTTGAAGGCCTTCCGCTGGGTGGCTCATCTCCCATCGACTCTCTTCCTTCTGAAAATGCCTTAAACTACCGAAAAACCTAGGCTTTTGATAAAATGCTGTCTGCGTAGGTCTGCTGAAGTTTTGCAAAAGTTTCTGTTGCAGTTTTCCCAAGTCTGAAGCAAAACCTGATAGCACACCGTTGCTCGAAACTAATGTCTTTCATTTGTAGAACGCACTACGAAAACCGGGTTCACAGAAAAAACGACAACGGACAACCAAATGACTTGATCGAGTTTAAACTTGCACTGACCGCGTATTGCAATGTCCACTTGTCCCCCCTCCATGTCCCGTGCTTCCCGTGTTGCCATATCAAAGGCTGCGTTGTCAGTCTCATTACTTAATTTATACACCTCGTACATATATACTTTCTAAGTGCGGTTATTACCAGGAAATATTTTGTATAGGCTCAGACTGTATAAAGCATTGCAGTACAAGAAGTTCTCACTTCAATGTTAGGAATTCATTGTAGCATAACCTTGACAATGTTTATTATTTTTCTCATTCATCTACTAGTCATACTGGCGACCGTCTATTACGAAAGAACACAATCCTCGGTCACAAATACGGCTATCTCGCCCATACATCGGATTCTTCTCAACCACTTTTTGCCTTCCGACGATAAAAATCGTGTATTTACGATCGCCAGGCCGCGTTTTAATAATGTGCCACTTTCGCGAATCCGCGAATCTCAAATAACGGCGTTGCTCGGTTCCGAGATCGGTGCACGCTTCGCAGATGTCGCGGCCACGCAATCCGTTTTTTTTTTTTTTCGTGCAGAGTACGATGCGCCAAGGTCAACAGCATCCCGCTACGGAGAGCGGCAACAGAACAGATTCTACGTCCACGTAATACAATTGCGAACGGTGAAAAGAGAGATGTCTCCTTATCTCTATCTAAAAATCGATTGATCGATCCAGTTCTATAACGTGGAAACGGTAGTTTTCCTGTCGCTAATTAGTATGGAGACAGCTCTAATTTCTTTGGTAATTGAAACATTTGCGGTATGTAGCAGAAACCAGATTATGTAGTCCTATCCAAGCACATAAAATGTATGATGCTGTATGACAATTTTACCATTTACGATGACAATAAATCGGTACCTAGCGTGTTTTTTGCTTGATAGAATTTATTTGGTTATTGATTATTTGGGAAAATGATGTCATCCGCCGGGTTATAGATAACTCCTTCCACCTCGGCCGCTTGGTCCTATTGTGGAGCGGATAGCATCCTAGAGTTCATCCAACAAGTCCAGGCCCTTGAGGTAGCTCAGAATCTTGTTGTATGAGGAGTTTTTCAGGTCAGATAGGGTGGTAATGTCCCCTCTAAAAATGGTGAACCTGATGCGGGTGGCCGCCGGACAGTGGCACATAACGTGCTCTACTGTTTCGGTTTCTTCCGATAATCCGATTCTGTGTAGGTGTTTCCTGAGTTTGCAGTGACCTGTAAACACAAAAGTGATTGCTTTGACCCCTTTACGATCAAGTTTTAGTAATTCTCCGGTTTTGACATGATTGGGTGAGATACACTCCTTCGCATGTACCAAACCAGGAGAACAGCTCCAAAATTGGAGTACTTTCTGTTTTAACCAGAAGCAAATTTCTCGTTTGGCTATCGACATTGATATGCCAATTGCGGGTTCTGGACCCTGGATACTTCCCATATATGTAGGGAAGTAACCACGTGAGAATTTAGAGTGATCTGAATAACAAGAGAAAAGCAAATACACAAATAAAAGTATTTGAAATAGGGTTTATCTGAAGACTAAGTTCACATAATATTTAAAAAAGGCCATTTAACTTGAACTGTCTAAGAAAGTATAAAAACACTAAAAACTATATACGGTGTGTTACATAGCATTGGCACATAGGCACATAGGCGATAAAAAACGAAGCGACAGTTTATCCGATAACAGAGGCAGATCTAATTCGCATAACAAATACACATTCAACAGAGGTGTTCCAGTTTCAAACGGGTCACACTGTATATAGGAACTGTATATTCATGTTGATCCAGAAGTATTCCAGTTACAATATATTATGATGTTTCTATTAACTATTTGTAATTATAATAAAGTATTCTGCAATGTATTCTAGAATAGGTTTTGCCACCAGTATATGTAATTCCAATATTTTTGCAATTGGATGGTAAGATAATTATGATAATCTCAATGTATCTATAAAACCATTATAGCACTATATGTATTCAAAATTACTCCCTCTAACAGAAGGTTTTATTTAGTAAGTTTGTGTACACGCTTCATTCAGTTTGAATGTGAATACGTAATAAGCACAGAAAATGCGGAACACTATATTTGCACTACATACTCGCCTCAGAATGAAGTTAATGACATCGTTATTATAAACCACTTATCCATTGACTTCGACAATTACCCAATGGCGATTTATAAATCATAGTAGATTATTTACTTCAATCGTGCTAAAATTCTAAATAACACAAGTATGCGGTATGTGCACTTTATCTCTTTCCCTCGTCTTTCTCTCGTTCGTCAATTAGAACCAACCACTTCCTGAGAGGATGCGGCTTGAGTCAAGGTTGAAGGAAACCCGTATGCATTTCGGTATTAATTTATTCGCTTGAGAATTAACTAGCTCGCTGTATAAATACGACAATTTAAATTTAGAATGCACGGCGGCGTTCAAAACGCCGAGGTTCAATGTTTCGAATTGAATGCTGCCTCTCGTGTGGGAAGAAACTCTTGCGCGCATTTTTTTCCACCCGACAGTTTTATCGCAGGATACTTAGACGAGTATAATGCAATGCAATTAGGGCAAACATAAGCTTTGGTAGTGAAATTAACACAAGAACAATTATAGCATTGCGTCGGTTTTCCATTGTTTTGTTCGTTGGGGAAATTATGAGGTAATTGAGTTGAATTTATACTTTAAATCTAGGAAGCTATTAATTTAAGACGCATTCAATTGTTTTAGCGCATAACTGTTTGTATATTTAAATTTAGTAAGAAATTGCTACTATGTTGGTATTCGTATAAGATACGACTGTTACGAATCGATTGTGCGACGCACTTGATAAATAACAATGGATATCTAATACAATAGGGATAGAAAACTGAAGGCAAAAAGCATGGCATAATCAAAGTTCCTTTATGCATTTTTATTACTTTATTACAAACGAATCTAGTTGCATTCAGACTTGAAATTCCATCACCACAGCCGCTTCGTGATAAGATAAGTTGCGCGTCATACGAATGGTGATTCTACAATTGGTCCGTTATAGTATTTGTAGACAAAATAAAATTGGGAAATCAACTCAAAATGAACTTCCAGTGAATTAATTTCAGTTAAAAGGAATAAAGGCAGTTAAGAGGTTTCACAATGCTACTCCTCGAAGTTTTCTATACATTGTGGCAAATGAATGAATGGATTGAAATCCTATAAATGAAAATTTTGCGTATTCTGTGACCACAAATAGTATTGCTACAATCTTCTGAGACGTGCTGTGAACCTGTGAAAAGTTTCCATTTTATAAAAGGAGAAGGAAGAAGTTAACAGTACGAACAGAAAACGCCCGAGTGAAATTATTGACCGCGATTCATACATTTCAGTGGTAATGGGAGTAGCTTGCTATCCTAAATATTACTGGATTCAATTTCTCATTTAGCCAATATCGTAACCTAGAAGTAAATTTCTGAAAAATCTGTTAATTCATGCTAGAAAATATTCCTGGATATTGTGACGTGAACTTTGAGGAACACAATGGTGCAATGCAATGGGGAACTGAATACTTGTTTGCCAGACAAGGTAGTATATGGTGTTACATTGTTTGACTAACTAGATTCTATCGTAGTACAAGTTTATGGGTCCGAATCTGTGCATGTTGGAGATGTTTTTAAAGTCGATTGAGCAAATCTCAGATTTTATAGGAGGAAGATAAAGCTATGGAAAAGAAAAATTAATGAAAACCCAGGGAAACGTAGGCAAAGAATATTTCTCTTTGCTTCTTAGGAAACGCAATTCTGTTTAACATCTAATAGAATTAATATCTTTCGAGGAATTAAATCTATTTTTGAAGAAAACTTATCACAAGTATTACCTGGTTCGGGAAATGGTTTCCTCTTCTTCTTGTCCTATTCCATATGCCTCTTCAGGCCTCGGATTGGAGCTCCGTGTCCTCTTGTACCCACGATTTCCAAACCTTCCAATTTCTTGCTAGTATTATCATCTCTCCTATTGACTTTCCTTCCTCTTTTGATGTATCCGTCGCCACCTTAGTCTGCTTTTCCATCTTTCCCTTGGTACGCCTACTTCCACTATTGTTCTTGCTATTCTCTCTGGCTTCATATATTACAGTATCAATTCAATTGGTTTTTCTTAATCTTATTTATGGCGTTTGTTTTGTATTTAATTTCCCTAATGTTTTCTGTTCCTTAACTTATGCCATTTAGTTTTCTTGTTATTTTTCTTGGGTGTTTCATTGGCCTCTATTTCGGGAATCCATTTTCCTATCCTCTGTCACTATACTGCCTAAGTATTCGTATAATGACACCCATTCTAGTGCTAGTCCCTTACATTTAATTTTCTTGTCGTTTTGGGCGCACTTCTTTGTTTTCGTTTACGATCATTGCTTTTAAACATAATATATCGGAGCTCTCTTCACCTCACAAAAATTCGAGACACGTGCATTTCCATTGTCACTATTCACGAATTCGATTATTCGCTTGTTGGATTGTTATGTACCAAATGTCTCGCTTATTCGCGAACAGGAATGAGCAAGTCGTAGCGCGGAATTTGAACCATATAAACAAACAAGTGCGAGAAAAGTGCAAGCCTTTTCTTATATACAGTACCGAAAATACACATGCATTCAGAACATGGAGAAATCTGTTCTATGTCTACTTGGAGGTCGAACAAGACGGTCTGGATGACAGCTGTACCGTTCGAAAATTGGTTTGAGAATTGCCCAGAGGTAACTCAATATCTCGGAAACAAAAATCTCACAAGAAAAGCTCTACTCCTGGTGGATAATGCCCCAAGTCACCCTTGAAATTTACAGAATGTTAACGAAAATATAAATGTGAAGTTTCCACCGTCAAACACCACCTCTGACTCAACCCTATGACTGTGGCATAGTTTCTACGTTCAAACTTTATTGCTTTCGTTTGACATTAAGTCAGGTGCTTGAGGGCACTCAAAGAAGCATAAGCGATTGTCATTCCAATATCTTCTGGAAATCCTACAATATTTTAAATGAGTAGAAAACACCAAAATGGCATGGAGTAAGGTGAGGAAAACCAGTTTAAATAGTGCCCGAAAAAAAAAGGCTGGTCCGAGGCAACTGTCAACATCTGACCGGCAAGCTACTGTAGGATACGAAATTATACAATTGGAAAGGTTATTACTTAATTACTTGATTAATTGATGTAGCGATATCTACTTCGGGCGCTAGGTCCTATTGTAGAGTGGATGCCATCCTAGAGTTCATCAAACAAGTCCAGGTCCATAAGGTAGCTCAGAAATCTTGGTCAATGAGAAATTCTTCAAGTTAGCCAGGGAAGTAATTTCGTTCTCAAAGATGGAGTACCTGATTCGAGTAGTCGCAGGACAGTGGCACATAACGTGCTCTACTGTTTCTTCGTACTCCGTACACAGCCGGCATTCGGTTTCTTCATATAACCCGATTCTGTGTAGGTGATTTCTGAGTCTGCAGTGACCTGTAAACATAGAAGAAGTAATTATTTTGACTCTTTCACGGTCAAGGTTTAGTAATTCTCCAGTTCTGACATGATTGGGTGAGATGCACTCTTTCGCATGTACCAAACAAGAAGAATTGCTCCAAAATTTGAGCACTTTCTGTTTTAACCAGAAACAAATTTGTTGTTTGGCTATCCAAGTTGATATGCCAATTGCCGCTTCTGCGCCCTGGAAGCACCTCGCGGAACCCTCCTTTGCAAGGGTGTCGGCTGTTTCAACTAGGAAGGTTACTAAGTGTAGCAGGTTTTGCCGACAAGAATCTACAGGATGTAACAGAAGTGATTGAGGCACATAATGCTGAAATATCCATAGAAGAATTGTGTTCTCAACATGAAGACAAATTGACAATTAAAAACCTTTACAAGGTTTTCACAATAGCTGACCAATTAAGTGAAGAGAGTTGTAAAATTGATAACTGGTAACGCACTTTTAACTTCCGAAGAGCCTTAGAATGTTTGTTACACCGTATACGATTTTACTTGATGATAAACGAACAGAAGCTAAGCAACCTAAGATTTTACGCTTCCCCAAACTAGAAAGCATGTAGTTTTAAGACATTAATTAATTATATTGTAACCAACGTCAAATTATAGGTTTAAATTTTAATTCTGCTTTATTTCCGCACTGCCGGAACCGAACCTTTTGATTCGTATAGAATTTGGATCCCGGTGTTCACGAATTCAATATTCGCGAGCTTTTGTTGGGACGCAACCTCGGAAATACCGAAGGGGCAGTGTATTTATTTTTATTTTCATGTTTTCTGTTTCATTTAGTCCTGAATTTTATCAGCTTCTACATTTCATTCCCTGTATTCATTAAAGCTACATCATCAGCATATAACAGACGGGTGATTAGTTCTTACTTACTTTACTCTACTTTAGTCCTCTTGGTTCGGTTCGGAACATAGGGCCCCTACAAGTCTCTTCCATTCATTTCTATTTTGTCCCTCCACGTTTTCTCTACTTTTTCCAATTTCCTATTAATCCCCCTTTTCCATGTTTCTGCTGGCCTACCACGACTCCTTTTACCGATCAGTTGATATTCTAGTGCTTGCCTGGTTATCTCACTTTCATCTCTCCTTAATGTATGTCCAATAAATTTCCATTTTCTTCTCTTTATGGTTTCGACTATCGTTTCCTGGTCTGTTCTTTTCCATAGCTCTTTATTCGATATTTGGTTTGGCCAGCATATTTTCAATTTTTTTTTCCTCAAGCATTTATTTATAAAAATTTGGAGTTTTTGTAAATTTCTCTACACTATGATCCATGTTTCTGACGCATAAAGTATAATACTTTTCACATTGGTGTTAAAAATTCTTATTTTAGTTCGTGTAGATGGCTCATTTGATCTCCAAGCTTTATTTAGCATATAAAAAGTGTTCCGCACCTTATTTATTCTCGCGATTATTTCTTTTTCCATACTTCCACTTTTTTCCAAGATATTCCCCAAGTAACAAAATTCCTGTACGACTTCTATTTCCTCTCCTTCCATAGATATCCCCATTTCTCTTTCTGTATTTATTTTTATAATTTATGACTTGCTTATATTTATTTCTAGTCCAACCTTTTTTGCTTCCTTAGCCAATTTCTCGGTTTTCTTTTGCATGTGTT
>JARFOC010001290.1:599972-611281 GCA_031763485.1 Osmoderma eremita
CTCCTTATGCTTTGAACTTTACTTGTAGTAGGTAGGAACTCGTCTTTCCCTTTTTCAGGAGAATCTTCAAATGCAACTGATCTTCCGGGAATAACATTTAACTTCTTTCTTTTTGCTAGAGAATCGCGTTTTTTAGGATTTCGTTGATCCTTTAAATAATCGACTATTACTTCTCCTATGGTTTCTTTGCGTACGTTTTCTACATGAGGAATTTTGTTTAAAAGTCTGTCTTTGCACAAAGGAAAAATTCCACATGAATAAAACCCTTTCTGAGCATTTTGTCGTGCCACAGACATCATTTGGTCAAATAATTTTTTCAGCAGTCTGGGAAAAAGCTACGGCGTTCGAACAGTGAAAATTTCATTGAGCAAGCACACCAATCAGAGAACCGTTCGGAACTGTAGGTCCGAACGAACCTTATATAAATAACAGGATTGAACATTAAACTTGAAAGCCGTATGTTTATATCGTTGTAGAAATGTTTTCCGGATATTGTGGCGCTGTAGTATTAATACTTGACGTTTAGCTGGTTCAGAAGTTGTCAGACTTGATTCGACTATCTTTATATCGTGGTTTTTCGACTTATTTCTTCTGTTTTAAGATTTGAATGTTTAGTGATAAGCTTAAATGTTGTATTTATGGGGTGGATTGGCGAAAGACGGCAATCTCAATTCTCAACTTTTGATGTAAACCGCCCTACATAGTATATACATACTTCCATTAACTTTATTTGTAATATATACATCCCAAAAAATGCCTCAAGCATATTTGCCTGCATATACAGGCTGATTCATTTTCGACCCTCATCATAGGGATTTTGCTTATTATTGGAGATAGACGGTAGGTTCAAGATTTGGCAGAGTTGCTAAATTTTATGTTTGTTATGAATCCGAAGAAAAAAGGAACCTGTGACAAATGACGTTCAAGATTTAAAAAAATAACGAAAGAAACTAATTTTCTTCTTTTACCTCTACTACTTTTATTTGGCCATGCAGAGAAAAACTAAGAACACATTCTCGAGGTCACTTTTGATCTTCTATGTAATGTTCTCTTTGTTAGTGTACGACATTTTTCTGAACGATAATTGAAACGTTTGACAATTTTAATGGGTATATCTTATTTAATGTTAAAATGTTTCATTTCAACATGCTAGACATGGTTGCAATCAGAAAAAAGCTGCTTTGGACGATGTCAAAATTCAATATGGCGTCGGCAAGAAATAAGAAATTTGATGATGGCCAGAAAGAACCGAAACGTCATATAAAAATTTCGAGTACACCATTAGATAGAAGATGAAAAGTAACCTTCAGAATGTGTTTTTAGTTTTTCTCTGCATGGCCGAATAAAAGTGCTAGAGGTAAAAGAAGAAAATGAGCTTTTTCGTTTTTTAAAAAAATCTCGAACGTGGTTTGTCACAGGTTCATGTTTTCTTCGGATTCATAACAAACATAAAATTTAGCACCTTTCCCAAATTTAAACGTACCCTCTATCTCAAGTAATAAGCGAGATCCCAAAATGGCGAGGGTCGAAAATGAATCAGCCAGCCTGTGTATTATATACAAAGGTAAATCTTTAGAATATAAAAATCTAGGAAATATATATAATAATCACAATAACAATAATTATACTGATATTACATAATGTTACTTTTATAGCGAATAATCTGTAAGCCTATTGATAAATTAATTTCATATAAGTCATGTACACTTACCTTTAAAATATTCTTTCATCATCCGCAACCAAACTGACTGCCAAATAATTGTAAGCCTCTTCAACTAAATTATGCCGAATAAAATAAAAATAATACATTGAAGAAAAATATATGTAAAAGGCTGATTAAGAAAAACACATACATATTTTGTATAATTTTTACCGTGTACAATGTACACATAGTTTGCTAACAAATAATAATATTGTAGCAACTAGTAAGAAAAAAGCTAAATTAAGAATAGTTAGAAGTAGGCAGCGGCGACTGGTGCTGACTTTTGGGTGGACAATAGCTAGGACAACACTGTCTCGCTAATAGCACGAAAGCAATACGAAGTTGCACGAAGCCCTACTATTTTAGCTACTGCCCACCCAAGAGTCATCACCAGCCGTTGCTGAAACTAGGTGCACGAATGCATTTGAAGACTGCTGCGATATATCCAAAAAGTTGTTGAAAACGTGTGACAGATGTAATAATTAAGGTAAATTTTGTGATCGTCTGTTTTTAGTTTTTGTAAGTTGTAATAGCAACTGTGTAATGACCTTGAAGATAGTATTGTATTGGAAACTGTATGGAGAAAAAAAAAATAAACGTATATATAAGGATAATATTTATTTCTGATATCCCTACATTTTAAGATTTCTTCTGATTCCAACGCTTTTGCAAGCCTAGCCAAAATCCTTTGGGAACCGGTGAACCCTTTTCGGCTGCTAATTTTATCGGTATTTCCGTTTTAGCTGTCGGAACTATATTAAATTTCGACAATATGTACACGATTAAAGTTTTTGTTTCCAATAACGCAAATCTAGAACCTAAAATGTGACTAGAAGTAGATGAATTTTCTTAATAAAGTAAGAACTAATAAATTAAAGAAAGCTACACACGAAAGCTTCCGTAGCTAAGACTTTATCGCTAAAAATGGATCGTTTCTTACCGATGCAGTTTCGTGGCCCAACACCAAACGGTATAAAACTATACGGCACTAAATTTTCTCTGTTCTCCTCGCTAAAACGTTCAGGATCAAATCTATCTGGGTCTGGATAGTATTTAGGATCCCTATGTATTCCATAAACGGGGATAACGATAGATAGATCTTTTGGCATTAGGAATGGTTTTTCATCTAATATATCGTCACCTTCAATCAAGTAATCTTTAACGCAGGAACGGTTTAGCATCGCTGCAGGAGGCCATTTTCTCAAAGTTTCTGGAAAGGAGCAAAATCAGAATAGGTACATTCTCGAAGAATCCATAAGCGATATATGTTCTTACCCGAAATCACCATATCCAAATATTTCATGCTCACGATGGCTTCATAGTTCAAATCCTCCTCGTTGCTTTTGTCAAATTCTTTGTCGATTTCGTCTTGTACTTTTTTCTGTACATTAGGATTGACGGCGATCTCATGTAGGCAATGGGAAAGTAGGACGGAAGCAGTCTCAAATCCTGCTAGGAAAAACAGGAGTGCTTGGGCAATTATATGATCTGTAGTTATTGGTTCTGTGTTGTTATCAGGTGTTTTTTCGTTGAGGAAACTGTCTTCAACAGCTGCAAAACCTGTATCAATATCTTTAAAGTGTTCCTCAGCATCCTCAGTATCTCCTTTCATTGCTTCCATTAGTAAATATATCATATCCGGACGAATAATATTTTTCTCTTTTCTTATGCGTATAGTTTCTCTAATTGCATTTTCGAAGAAATTAGTTACTTCACTTGGTAGTATGGAAAGTTTCAGCTTCTAAAGTTATTTTTTTAAAACTATGTATGTATTTACGAAAAATAAAAAAACGGAATAACCTTTGCTAGCCAAGGCATCATAACTTGCACCATAGATTTTACCCACATGGAAGCTGAAGTTACCGTCAAGGACATTCCCATTTTGTAAAAATCATTGTCTTTATCATTTACGGAATTGCATTCCACGCCAAGGACGCAAGAAGTTATAACATCGTTGGTGTATCTACCCATCAGTTCCTTGATTTCCACTTCGATGATGTCATCGTTTTGCGCCAAGAAGAAATGGTTGACTTGTTTCGCACAGTTCCGCATTAGCGTGTACATAATTCTAATTTTCTTTCCCGTAAAGGATGGGCTCAGAGTTGCTCGCATGTTTTTCCATTTCTGGCCGGTAAGTAGGAAGAGGGTTTTCTGAAAGAGTGGCTCCAATTCAACGTCGATCATGGTCGTGTGGTCGACGAAATGGTCGAAATCTTTAACTGTTATGCGTTTGATAAGATCTAGGTCTCTAATCACCAGACTCGGTATGCTAAGTTGGTGTATGCCGAAATATCTATAATAAGAAGGAAAATGATTTTGTCTTTTAGAAGTAGGAAGATTGCAAGGATTGTGGGGTAGTACAGTAATTACACTGTATCGGATCACTCCATTACGTCATGCGGTTGGCAATGGCATCCCCGTATTCCCGAAACACGTGTCCCGAATTAATCAATTTATTGCGAGGTGAGGAGTGATGCGATACAGTATGTTTACTTCTCACTAAAAAAAACCTAATATCTAATGCTATTAGTGCACCACATCGTTTTAAAGTATTTCAGTATTACTATACACTATCCATATTATCTGATACTGATAACATTATTTTCCTGAATACTGATCGATTAATAATTGATGCTTTGGTAAAAAGATTAAAGAATAAATTCATGTTGTTTTTGAAAATTGGCTACCTTTATTATCACATATCATTGAAAAAACACCAATATTTCTCAAAATAATGAATAGAAAATAATAATGTATAATAATGATGTTATTATGATGCATTTGGACTTTGTGGACAATCCAGATATTTTTATTTTTATACCTAATCCAATAATCCCGATATTGAATTACATAGGACAAAACAAAATCACCTATAATTATAATATTTTTTGTAGATATAAATATCATTTATCTTAGATCATGTATATGATCTGAGTTTATTACCACATATTTAACTTTTTTAGGTTTTACAAGAACGTGATGGTATAAAGAAAAAGTTACGAAAGCAAAATATACTTCGATAAGAATAAACAGATAAACCCTAAACAAGACGCAAGATAGTAAATTATGATGTGTAGCTAATGTCACTCTAATCAGATTGTTTGAAAAATATAGACAGAATAGCCCACTTTTGTTTTAAAGTTGATTTCGTTGGTTGCAATATGGTAATAATAATTTCATTGGCGTACTCTGTCAGTTTGCTATATCTGATATATCTTCTATTTCTTTGTACAAATTAAAACGGCAAATCCAAAGTTAATAATACAAGTGATGTCACCAACTAATATAGTTCAAATTGATTACAATTATAGTCACGTGATTCTCGAGAATTGTTGATCGCACGGTATAAATTGTATTGATACAAGTACCTTTTATTTGGAAAAGATTTGTAATAATCCTCCATTAGGTATGCAAGGTTTTTCTTTCGAAATACAATACTTGCAAAATTCCCTATGATGGGCCATGGTTTTAAATACGGAATGTTGCGCTTTTTCCAGTAATGCAAGGTATCTATAGTTTTTAAAACAACATAACTCACTAACACGGTAATGAACGCAATAAAAATCCACATTTTGCCGGTTAAAAAATTAATTGAACGTATCAACTTCGACAATATAGATATACAACATAAACGTAGCGAATGATTCATTCGCGTTCATATCTAGTTTTTGTATGTTGATGCTGTAAAGGTCACCGAAAATATATAAATAGATAAAAGCTCTGTTCCAACACGCAGTTTACTAAGGATTCGTGATCACGTGACCGATCTCGACGACCAATTGAGAATTGAAATGTTTTCTGATTGGTTCACGTGATCACGAACCGTCAGCAAACTACGTGTTGGAACAGCGCAAATATCACATTTAAACAAATTATCCGCGATGTTTTAATATACATATGTGTTGGGTTGTACTCTGAGTGCATTTAGTTGCATTCATTGGTTTATTATAAATTTAATGTTGTAAAATTTAAAATAAAACAATGATTTATTATGACTTCAACAACCGCATTCGGTTATTCTACTTGTTAATGGGAATCCACGTATTCCCGAAATACGTGTCGTCCCATATTAATTAATACTTTGTGCGGGAGGAGTGTGTTTATGTATCAGAAAATTATTTTATTCGCATTAGAAAATATGAAATTCCAATTGAAAAATATATCTATCATGATGAATCACGTTCCAAAAATAAAATATTTTTTTAATTTTTATTATAAGTTAATGTGAATATTTATTGTCAGGAGTTATCATTAAATTTTTGGTATTATTTATAATAGTATAATAATTCAAACTAATTTTTTTTCATTTGCTGTTTATTCTTTAGTAAATGATGATCGTTGTTGCAAAATAAAACTAATATACTTTGGAAATTATCACACTTTATTACATTACATAGTTTATTCATTAAAAATAACAATTTATACTTCAATTAGATTGGTAAATCTACGCTACTTTATTGCAAGATTAGTTTACATTTACATTACATTTTCTTAAGTGCACAGATTTACCAAGACTTCTAATCAAAAGTGACCTACATCCCTCCTGTTATATTTAGTCCTGATTTATATCTCCTCCTTGCCTATTATTGCCCCATTCAAAACCGCCAGGGCGTTCTTCTGGTAGAGGTACGTAATCATTGTCTGGTAATCCGTCTAATAAACTCTTACTGCAACATTAAATATTGTTTTTTTTTTTAACATTAATTTGATAAAATACGAACAGCAAAGATGGAGTTCTTAATAACTTAAACCCCCCTCGTTGGTGTGGGAATACATCTTCAAGAAAATAATAAATATGACCGACTGCTATACCCATCAAATCAACATAAACAGCATTTCCTAATAGCAAAGAGAAACCTAATAAGACCCAAGGGAGATATGGCGCCTGCAAAACAAAGATAATAATACTAGAAATATATCAACCCATGTATGACTCACATAAAAATTAAGGATACCGAAGAAATTCATACGAATGAGGGGATTACGACGTGACCATATATATACCAACATAATTGTAAACGCTTGCCCCAAAAATAGTAGATTTACAACAAAGGCAAATGCCTATTAATCCTAGTTAAGAAAATATGTGTATATATTTTTTTTACATTGCAAATATATAAAATTAAAGGATACAATCATGAATACCGCTCCAAACAGAAACATCATTACAAAATCAGCAGTTCGATCCCTAAAGGAGCCTTCTTCTAACATTCGACAGTATCTATACGTAAAAATCATATTGAAAAAGAAATTGAACCCAAATGTACCGAAAAACAGGAATGTCGTTATTAGCCTATAAACTTGTCCTTGCTTCAATATTAATATTGGATTGAAATATAATTGAAACGGTGTTGCTAAATCTAATTGCTGAAAATAACACTTACATATTCTTAATCAGATATAGTATTTTGATTACATACCACTGCTAAAGTTGTTAGTACACATGCTGTAGTGTACACCCTCGTAACAGGGGGGATTTGCATATATTCTGATCTCAATGACTGAAACGCCATTATTCAGTTCTATCATTATCATGAAAAAACCATAACGAATCTTTATAAAACTTATAATTGTTTTGGCCACATCAGTTTAACGTATTTGACATACTATCACATAGTAACTTTTATTGTGTAAGTGCGTAAGTTTAAACCAGTTGGTAGGTGTCAAAGCATTAGAAAATGTGGGAAAATTTAAAATTTAAAATTTTCCCACTATAGTTGACTGAAAAGTGGTTGACATAACTAGACCGTGACATTAACACATTCAAATTCGTTTTATTATTTATTATCCACTGTATTTAGTTTAGCTATGTTTTCTCATGGTATAAAAGACATAGCAGTTACTAAGCGCCTTTGATGTTGGTAGCTATTGGAGTTTGTTGATGTCAAAATTTTCAGATTCTGAAAATCGAATCTAAATTGTGATCGTAACTGTGTGCTTTCATACGGCACCTAGTATTACTCAAGTAGTAATTATGGTGCTAACTAAAGAATATCGAATATGTATGCCAATGACAGTGGACGAAGTAAGTTTATTTTGGTGTTTAATAAGATTTTGAGTCATGTCATATTTGTAGTATAAAATAGGGCAATTGTACATGATATCCAGGCATAGCTTGGAGCAATCTGGTGATGGTGAGGGTGTAGAGCTCGTGAAGAATGAAGAGTGCCAAGATCCGGAACATGGGAATGGTCATTATACGGAAAAGCGCATTTATTTATCAAAGTAAGTAAAAATATATCCTGATATGTGCTAGTTTTATTTAAAAAGGTTTCAGTCGTTTACCTTATTGGATACAGGCAGTTATACCGAGGATATTTTATGTAACAGAAAGAGCGTGGAATTACTATCCATTTACGATTACTGAATATGATGTGAGTGCACTGAGTGCAACATAGTTTATAGACTTTTTCAGTTCTTTCACGATTTTTCATACGTGTTTCACCATTTATCATTGTTTCTTCCACATTCAATGATGCAATAGTGTGAATGGCATTGGATTAATAGTGAAACACAAACGACAAATCGTGAAAGACAACTGAAAAAGTTTGTAATTATTTATTGTTCTTTAGTGTTCTTTTCTGCCAAAATTTCATATAACTATTCAGACCCGGTATGAAAACAATAATGGTTGTACAGAAAATGTGAGTCGAAACTATCTGTATTTCTATTATCTAAACGTGAATTTGTAGTGTTTAAATTTGACATCAGAGCAACTAGTAGAAAGGATTGTAGAACATATAGATATAGCTTATGATGAAGTTAATCCTAAACATTATAAAGAAGAAGAAGATCCTAGGTATTTTCAATCAAGGAAGACACATAGGGGACCTTTGGTTGACGGATGGCGTAACAGTTTTCATCCCATTATGTGCTCTTATAAATTGGTGAATGCTTATTTTGAAGTATGGGGACTTCAAACAAAGGTCGAGGAATTCATCCATTCGGTAAGCGTTTCAATATCCACCGTAGTAAAGGGGTTATTTCAAAAATTTTAGTGTATACGGGAGGTACTATTATTAGGCCATCAACAAGCTTTTACGTGGATAGACGATTGGTATGATATGAGTTATGACGATGTTAAGAAATACGAAATGAGTTTACAGCTTCAAACGAATATGTTATTAAAGAAGAGAAATAATTCTATTGAGACAGCTATTGAAGCTGATAGTTTGGCGGTTACCGGAGAAGATATTTCATCATCAGAAGAAGCAACACCGATTGCTAACACTCCAGCAGATACCCCAAAATCACCTGCAAGAAAAGGGTACTTTTCCTGGTTCTGAATACCCTTATTTTATTCTATAGAAAAATGTTTCCTTTTAATTTATTTGTATCATGTTGACTTATTGTTATTGTTTTATAGAGTTCCTTTATAAATTCCATTCATTTTAAATCCATGTATTGTGTGTGATGATCTTTATGTGTTGTAGGTGATTTGTGCTGTTATTAATATTTATATGAATACCACTTTGTACTAAAGGTCTGAGATATATGTGATTGGAATTATGTATTCTTCACAATATAACATTATTTATATTGGTGTGTATCTGGCAGAGATAATTCTTCGTATATATCTGAAAGATTGTAAATTTCGAATGATTCATAGTTGTTTTCCAGGTTGCGCTAGCCTTCATATTCATATATTGCTTGATATCAGGGCATTGTTAATTTATTACAAGTTCCTAAACATTTTCCACACTTCAAGCAATTATCAGCTATGTACTAATTGTGTATGGTTGTGTAATGCCACGTAATACACAATTGCGCAAATAAAGACATTGACATTATAGAATTACTTCGAGTTTTAATTATTTTAAAAAAGCAGAATAAAAAGTATGTTCCAGATTTTTCTTAGTATTTTTCTTATAAAATTGTGTGTGGTGTTAAACTTTAAAATATTAAACTCTTTCATTTAAGCCCCCATTAATGTTAATAAGAATACACATGTGTTAATAAGGTTGCACATCTTATTGAAAAACTGAATTACAATAGGTTTGTTCCATTTGGCCATATAGTTATGTGTCTTATGCCCGGTTTCTGAAACGAAAAGCAGCAGTTATCTGTTCGATATCTGGCCGTTTTACATGTAAAGCGGCCAGATATCGAACAGATAACTGCTGCTTTTCGTTTCAGAAACCGGGCATTAGACGAATTGCATTGAGTATCCATAAATAAATAGGATAGCGGGCATAGTACAAATACATAAGGTATGCCCATAAGCTAACCCAAATTTCTCCATCTTTGCGCAGCTTACGATTTGTTCCGATGCCCGTCATCAAGTCTTTAAATTCATGTATATTTGTTGTGATTTTTGCACACATATGTGGTTATATACGCAAATTTTTACGTGCGAAGTTGACAGAGTTTTTGTCAATTCAATAAACGCATAACATCAAAACGGCTTCTGTTGGGATATATTTACGAATGTACCAACATATTTACAGGTATTCATTATATCGGCTCACTACCACATTGCAGTGGTCGGTATAGATTCTCACTAATATATTAAATAAATAATATTACATATACCTTACATGCAAAAAGAGGTAAATTTTGTTACAATAACATTAATGTGTTGTAACACATTATTGTAACGTCTACGTACTTTTCTCCGGACTATTAGTGACCCGCGCAAATTTGAAATATACATAAATGCATGTTAAATCGTATTATTTTGGTTTTTGACTGGAATTATATGGAAATATCATAACAACCTGCTACAATTGTTGTGGTATGTAGTTGCTTGTGCTCATTTTAGTAAATAATTACTTACAAAAGGAAAAACGGTCAGAATGATAGTGGTTCTCAAAATGTGTGGATATAGACAGTCGGTAATTGTCAGTTTATTTATAAGTAGTCCTGCCATGTGTTAAGATTATTTGTGAATAGAAGACAATATTCATTAGGAGGATAAATACCATACGCTGTTGGGGAGAGGTATGAATTATTATCATTATTATCTACATTTTATTCTCATCTCTAAAAGGTTGTCGATTATTTCAGACGGTTCCTGTATAATCCCAATAATGGACATACATTTCTGAATGTTTTACTAATAATTTTTATTGTTCATATTAATTTTTTCTAATTTGACCTACATAATGTTACTAAAACCATGTGCAAGTATTAAAATAATCAAACAGATTTCAATTAGTAAAGATTGCAAGGACTGTGGGGCAGCACAATAAACACACTGTTCGCATACTCCTCCCGCACAAACTATTAATTAATTCCGGACGACACGTGTTTCGGGAATATGTGGATTCCCATTATCAAGTCGTATAACCGAATGAGCACACAAATAACTATACCTAAAAACATGCACTGATTTCCCTGCTCCCCTTATTTCCTTTATCTATCCCTAACATATTTACAACCTTTCACACTCCCGAACGCAAAAGAATTCTTAGAAAAACCACCAGCGTTCTTAAGTAAGTCAGCAATTTACAAAATTACATATAGAGATTGTGAGAAAGTCTACATTGGACGGACAAAGAGGTCTATTATTCAAACTAGGTATAAGGAGCATAATTGGAAGAAGAAGTAACGGAGTACTTGTAATTTAGAAACTAGTCTATTAACGCTAATAACTCCACTGTGTATC
>JARFOC010001290.1:613856-625517 GCA_031763485.1 Osmoderma eremita
TCAATGTCAGCGTTTTCTAACCCTTGCTGAATCCTTGATACACAGTGGAGTTATTAGCGTTAATAGACTAGTTTCTATAAGGAGCATATATCGCACTACCGACATGGGAGAGCAGATATGTCTGGGGTCGCTGAACATATGGAAAAAACCGGACATAATATAAATATACATAATTCAAAATTGAGGAAATCGGTAGTTTCGACGCACGAGTTAGATGTTTATGAATCGATTTATATTAGAAAGAAACCTTCTTAATCGGGAAGAAGTGCCCTTGAAATTTTCTATGTTAATGTATTATTCTAGTAAACCACAGACTTAAGCACGCTCGGGTGGTCCTTCTAAGAATTTTCTTTTTCATTCGGGGGTGTGTAAATATATTAGGGATAGATAAAGGGAATAAGGGGAGAAGGAAAAGCAGTGCAGTGTTTTTACATATAGTTATTTTTGTGCGCACTCGGTTATTCGACTTGATAATGGGAATCCACGTATATCAGAAACACGTGTTGTCCCAAATTACTCACAATACTTTTTGCAGGAGGCGTAATGCGAACAGTGTGTTTATAGATTTAATTTTAAATTACCTAATCCTCAAATTTTTACCCAGGGCCTCGGTTGGATACCTGTAGAAAGTTCATTAAACTTGAATACCAGCTAATAGCACAGATGGCGCTGAACATTGTTTGTCCACAATTTAAAAAAATGCCATTTATTTTAGTAGTGTTTACGTCGCCATACATTTTGATACTCGGTTGAAAGGATTATATATAATAATTTTATGCAAAGTAACACTTTATTTAATTAACTTATGCAATGACGGACTAATGTTTTGATATATGCCCCATAAATTTAAAATAACTTCCAAGTCTTGCCGTTACGTAGGCGCGGCTTTCGTGGTTGCAATTTTTCAATTTACCTGATCCATTCAGAGTAACGTAAACCACCTAATTAAATCTGCTCGACAATGCACGTGGATATATTGTATCCTATCATCAGACTCCGTCCTATTTGAGCGGAAAACTCACTTTCTTTAGTATAGTGTTGAAGTCACGCTAAACGCTCATTTGTGTTTAACGTAAACTTCTCCGTATGACTTCTTCCCTTCCATTTTCTAACAAAACGTTTTGTTTTTCCTTCAGCAAAGCAATTTGCGCTAGGAAATGACAAATTGTCAGCCGATTCTATAATTTAATGGAATATCAGGTGAAGAACTATATCGCTAGGAAGCTCTTCATGGGGTAACAATAGAGTCAAGAAAATATGTACTTATTAGTTTTGAAGCAAATAACTAGCTTCCTTTCATAAAATGGATTAATTTTTTATAGTTGGTTACAATAGTGAATAAATACAATTCGAAATAATGCAAAAGTTTTGGAATTAATTGGACAAATAATCTGTCTGAAATGTACCAAGAATAACATACAATTTGTAAATGAAGCTGCTGCGGTTTAAAGATATTTCAAGTCCACCGAATGATTAATAATTTCTGATATTAGAAATCAAATGCAATTGACTTGACGATTGATATTGTCACGAATTTAGCTTTCGAACATGAAAGTTGGATTCGATAAAATTTAAACAACACTCATGTTCCCGTTAAGTTAATTAACTTTATTTGACTAATCTCTTAATTCAAATATACACGCAGCAATTCTTACAATAATTCAATAACTTTAACAATGCACACTCTGACTTTAACTTAACGTACATCATCTTAAAACTGAAACTACTTATTTACACGGCTCCTTATATAATCAAAATTCCATTTCTCCAATATTCTGGAGCGAAAAAAGAAGTAATATGAATAGTTCCGATCGTATAAACAGATGGAGCCAATCAGAGTGCGCGAGTATTTTTTAATCTTATCAAGTTCAAGGAGTCAATCGCCCGTTTACAATTTAAACTAATGTAAATTTAAACTAATGACAAGTTTTGTGCAGCTGCCACAAGATGTCGCACCGATACCGTGATATTCCGTGACACAATTGAAGTGGAGGAAATAGAAAGTCAATAGCAAATTTTGTTTGTAAAATAGATATATACAATAAAATTTTGAACTAAGTATTCAGTATGAATTTTAGTCATTAAATTACACATGGAGTTTTTGCCAGATTAATATCCTGATATTCTTAGTACAAATAAAAGCAAATAGTACGGTTGGGTTTGGATTAAAGGTTATAAAAAAATTATAGCGTAAATTATTGTAAGGAGAAAATAATGAAACATAGTAATCTCTTCAGCAGCGGCTGGTGGTGACGTTTTGGGGGCCACCCAAAATTGGTGCTGATTCCTGCGGTGTTGTACTGTATCTCTAACAGTTCGCACGATTATACGACTATACTATACGATGTCGCACGAAGCGGTACTATCTTCGCTACTGCACACCCAAAACGTCAGTACAAGGCAATGTCGTTGTAGTAAGTAATTAGATAAGCAGTTATAATCTGTATTTAGGGTTATTTAGTTTGTTGCTAATGCTAGTACTTACGCAACCCAAATTACGTTGATCACGTGGTTTTATATTAATAGATTCGTATAAATGCTGTTTTCATTAAAAGAAGCAACGCACGGGACCAATGCGATCTTGGTTGCATAAATATTACCTTCGCAACTCACAAAAAAAAAATCTTGTATGTACTTGGAAATAATGGACATTTGACTATTTGTTGTAGTTACATAATCAACAAATATGTTTTTTTCATTATATTTAACTTGTCTGTAATTATTAATAAAGTTTATAAAGAAATTCTTCAGTTTTATAACTATATTTTGACAGATGATTTTGACATAAAACAGTTCTCAAATGAAATCAAATAATGTTAACGTTACATTTTAACATTACCAAATTGAAATATTGGTTGCATGCTTAAAGGAAGTCACGTGGGTTACATTTTATTGAAACATCTAAGAAAGATGGTAAACTAAACTGATTGCTTTTTTCAACTTTTTTTTCTTATTCACAAGTATTGTGTTGTCACGAACAATAAAATGGAAATACTTTTTATGAATATTTCTTTAAGCTGGTTAGTCATAGGGTCTTTCGATAGCATTGTGTAATTGAATTACTGACTGTGAACTTGCAAGATTGGAGAAGGAAGTTAATAATTACTATAGTTCAAGAATTATTTTTTATTTGATGAGTAAATAAAATCATGTGCAGCTTTTTTATATTTACAAGCGCGCCATCTTCTTTTGGTTTATGCTTTTATTAAATACGTGTAAGAGAAGACCATTTGACATTACAACATTATATGGCACTACTTTATCCTTGGTTAGACTCTTCGCTATCTGTAGACAAGCATTCGGTCCTGTCAAAAATAACACGACGCGATGCTGGAAAGAAATGTAACAAATGTATCCAATCACTTCGCTTCAGATACACCAATACCGAATATTTCGAAGCCTTGTAGGTGTAGTCGTGTCCGCATCCTTCGTATAATCCTTGGTCTAGACCGAACATATCTCCACCATACAAGACAGTGTCAATCACTTCTGAGTGTAGAGTGTCTTCGCTCAGTACGTGAATTTCACCTTCATGTATGAAATACATGCAACTGTCTATGTCTCCAATGTACGTGATCACATCACCGGGAAAGAAGATCACAGTCTTCATCCGGGACGCCATTTGTCTGCTCAAGTCCTTGTGGCAGTGTTTTAGTAATGAATGTTCCGTGATGTGGAAACCAAACATCGAGTTTAAGACGGCTTCTTTTAGGTAATACGGAGCTTCGTCTAGTAATCTCGGGAAGAGGATTCCGCGTGTGTGTGTCCACAGTAATTCAATGTAAGAGGTGATGCGTTCATTCAGAGGGATCGAAACAGCCTCGTTGGCCATATAACGCTTCATAAAGATGAGAAAGTCTGCATAGGTGTGGTGGGTGTGATTCACAACGTAGAGTATTTCGCAAGTTTCTGCTATGAAATGCCAAGTCATATATTTGCACACCAATATTATGCACATAGAACCTAGCACCGCCCACACCTTGGTGGGTAGGACGGTGATATTATACGGGAATCTCCAACAGGCATTCGTCACCATCGTCAAGGATTCAGAATAGGCAACTAAACGAACATAGGTCGAATTGTATTGAGTCACTCTCATTATCTGCACGACCGAACCCATTGTCGATTGTGCTAGAATCACTTTAACCAGCAGATATAACGATTTGATAGTTAATACGTTGATATTCAGTTTTTGGGTCAGCTTTCTCAAGTAGATCAGCAACGGTAGTATCCTGAATAATCTGTTACAGCGACACACCGACCATATTTGGACGAAATGTGGAGAGGATAAGAAGAACAAGCTGACTAACTCGACGGGAATTATAGTGGCTAGATCGAAATAAAATCCGAAAGGCTGCCTGATGTAGTTTTTAGCGATTTCTTTCGCCGAATCAACTACCTGCCCGAATTCGTCGTCGAAAGTCGTATGGAACTTGATGAAAATCTTTGTCAAGTACAATAAATCGCACGTATAAAGAAGTAATATTAGGAAGAGGTTATCATCGCACGTGGCGATAAAATATAACTCCAACATGTATTCGATAATATGAACGATGTTCATTACGATATTTTCCCATATTTGTATAGATTTATTATTGCGAATAGTCCATATTCGCTTCTTGCGTTCCAGTTGCTTGAGTCTCAACGGCCCTAGATATCGAGATTTGGTTCCCCTGCGTCTATCGCCTTCTTGGAAGACGGCTCTTCTAGTCTCCGTTTTAGAAATTTGGCGCATCTCCTCGAGGTAATCCACATTGAACACGATTAATTTGAGGAAATGCTTCCTGAGGACTGGAAACTTTTTCAGGTGGGCATGAAAGACGACACTGGGAAATTTCAGTACTTCCACGTGTCCCGACGCCACCATGCTTAGGGTACTCCTACCCATAGAGCAGTTGTCCAGGTGTCCGAAGAGACTTCCTGCTGTTAGGGTTAGTAATTTATTGAAATCTGCGCCGACCACTTCAACTCGCCCTTTCAACAATAAGTACATGTTCTCATGCACATCGTTAACGCTGTATAAGATGCCGGTCTTCAAGTATATCTCGTGTTTGACATCTAGGAGCAGACTCTTGAAGAAAGCATGATTAGGAGATGGGAATATTGAAGATTCCTTGAAGCGAGTGCCATAGATATCGTAGAGTGCCTCAACTTTGAAAGAGCTCTTGAACGGCTCGAACGAAACGTGGATACTCTTACCGCGCGTCTTGTACCACATGTACTCGAAGTGATTTACTATCTCTCGCCTGACGTTCTTTTCGATTTTTCTGTAGGACATGAACACGACCATGTCGTGCATCGCCTCCTGATACGAGTTCAGGTCTGTGTTGATCGTTAGCGACGTGGCGATCACTTTGGCGATCAGGAACACGTGGAAGAAGATGCAAATGCTGACGGTAATCGAAAACAAAATTATTTCCGTGAACGTATGCATTGATATTGCCATGAAGGAATTTAGTGAGAATCCCGAAAAGGGAAACAGGCTCAAGAAGACATAATTTTCATATTTTGATTTTAAGTTATCTCTCTGCGCCAGTGAGCCTATCCAATAAATGGGATCGCAGGGCAACTCAACTTTATTATCGATGTCGCAAAAAGTCACGAACGACAACGCAGTTGCTATATTTATTACAATAATGATATACGGAAGGAACATTATAGCTACAGTTTGAAATTTCATTTTCTTGCTAAGGATGCGATTGCAGAAAGCTGTATACCGGTAGAGTTGTAGTAGATTATTGGTGTAGTACGGAATCCTTTTGCCTGGGGTGTAAAAGAGCGACGCAAAGTTCTCTAAGGGAAAACACGCCAGGAAATCGATCGTCAAACTGTGTTTCCAATAATACTTGGCGGTGTAGTAGGGATGATAAACTTCCAAACCGTTTTCGTTGTAGTAGCTGAAGTGGTGACGCATATAGATGTCTACGTAAGCTGTCGCGTCCAAAAAGTAGAGTATCATTTGCAAAGTATTCATACGGCGTTCGAATAGTACGGTGAAGGGAAACAGTAAGCACATCAGAAGGGCGCATGTGATTCTCCCAATTTCCCAGTAGAACACAAATTTTCCGTTACAGTGAAACGTATGTCTACAAAAGAAAATCATTTTGTTTTGAACCAAGATTTTGTTACTTGCCACTTACCGCAAAAGCAAATACTTTAATATAGAAGCCCATTTCGGGAAACCTTCGTGAAACATAAAGTATTTCTTCGTTCGTTTCTTTAGGAAATATCCAAAGGATTTAATATGAGCCTGTGCAGGTACTTTGATTTCCATTTTAGTCTCAGCGATCGCTTCCACCAGCATATTTCTGGTTATTTCCGAAACATTGAAGTGTTGCACGGTATTCCTAAATATCTCGTACACTTCGGGGAATCCCAAACAGACCGCTTTCATTTTGTCAATATTAATCGTTATAACTTTACAAGTCGTCAAGGCCCTCACAGTAACAACGGAAGGAATATTTAGCATGGGTCCTATGACGGAAAAACATTCTCCCGAATATATTGTTTTGTTGTCTTTGTTGAGATAGGATACTGAACAAACGCCGTTGGCAAGAATGTAGATATCTTTGTATATGCCTCCCGCGTCGATTATAGTTTCACCGGTTGGTATGAGATCATAGGTGGCTATGCTGCATATATGCGTCACGACCACCTCGTCAATATCGAAGAAGAGGGGCTGATTCCTGATGTGATCTCCAATCGCTATCTTATGGGTAATCATGACCAAATCCTTGGGGAAGTAGTACAGTATGTTGTTAATTGAACCCGATAGGAAATATACGTCGTTCATCATCAGATGTAAACGCGCGTATCTTCGGATCCTCTCTTGCAGTTTCTTGTCGAAGTGGAAGCATTTCATTGTGATCTCGAGATATCTGAGAAATTCTTGTTTGTTGTGGTGGCGTTGTTCCATTTGTCTGTGACCGGAGGCAGCGGATGCCAAGAAAAGTAAGTAGAAGATGCAAATTATCACCTGCAGCAACACCAAAATAGTACAAGACTCCCAATCGCCCACGAACGGAAAGTCCATCGTTTCAGTTGTTCCCACGTAACTAATTGCGAGAGGCAAACAAATAATGACGCGTTTAGCAGCACTTGTTGCCGCTTCGAAGTCGTTCATTAACTTAATAAATCCCGTCGCGTTTTGTTTCCTGTATCCCAACGCGTGAAAAACAGTCGCGGTATAATAAACCAGGAATGAAAAGTAGATACCGTATTTCACGTACTGCAAGAAAATGTGCATAGAAACGCTTACGTTCATATCGTGAAAAAATGAGTGTATTCTGTAGAATTTAAGTAGGCGGTTTGAATACACAATTGCTCGTACCATCTTATTCATGTCTCCATCTATAAAGTACACAAAAAATTCTAGCGGCGTAGCACTTACTACGTCAAGTATATATGTCAGATTCGTTATTCTATATACAATTATATCTTGTACACTTGTAACGTACGAATGAGTGCAATAGGCAGTAGAAGATTTCAAATAAATATCTACCATCCATGCAAACGTTACGACATGACAAAATGCGCTGTAAAACCCGACAAATTCTTTTTCGAAAACGACATAATATGGAAACGAAATAGCCATCAATGCTAATATTATCAATACAATCACGTCCCAAGTTTTGAGCAGAACCGAATCCGGCTTGAAGATAAATGGAAAGGTATTTTTTATAAACACCGAATCGATGATCAGTTGGACGTCTTCGGCTTTGACGAGGAGATCCAGGTATTTAGAGCAGAAAATGTAGCGATCTAAACTTTGCAGGTAATACTTGTCGTAGAGATCTTTACATCTGGTGTTATCAAACAATATTCTTGACAGTGTTAATTTTAACCATTTTGTGGTGATTACTCCGAGACGTTCTTCAGTACCTAGCATTTTATGTTGGTCCAGCGATAATTTTCTGAAGTTTTTGGCGAAATTGTGGCGTCTAGTAATCTATGAAAAACCATAAATAACTTTAAGTAATTTGGCGGTATAAATATTAATTAACAGAAAGTTTAGTAATTCGAAATAACGAATTCATTTAGAAATGAAAGAAATCGAAATCTGAATTCTTTGATTTCAACGTACCTGGGTTGAGACCCTCTTCATCTTTCTGGGATACGTTTTATATAATTTCTCGAAATCTTTCCGATACAAGATGGCGACGTCGCACGTATTCTTTGCGATCACTGTGCAACTGGATGGATACGATATACACAAGGTGGATTCGCCCAGACAAGTGCCGCTAGTCAAAGAGAAAATTGGCGTCTCGCCATCTTCTTCGGAGAGAATCTCTATTATTCCCGAAACCACGTACACCATGAATTTCTTAAATCGATTCCTTTGGTAAATTATTTCCCCCGGACTGAGGTACTTGTGCTCCATTAGGGAAGATAGCGCTCTCAAGAAGAACATATCTTCGTCGCGGAATAAGTGACTATGCTTCAGTGGGGTCCACGAGATGTCCAAGTATAATTCCCTAAACATAATGGGCGGCAGTACCTTACCTGTTAAACCACCATAAGATTTGTACATTATTGTTTCGAGAAATTGGTAGATTATATATTGTTATTAGTTATTTTTCATGATCACCATAATATTAGTACAATATAAAAATACTTTAAGCAAAGTTTCTTTACTTAATTTTACAAAATAATAGGATACGGTTGGTTGAAATAGTAAAACTAAAACAAAAATATCCCTACTACCTTAATAAGTAAACTAAGTTGCCATCTTTAGTAGAATCTATAAACGCAAATAATGTTAGACGAAGTATTCTGGAAGATACGCACTGTACCAGAACATCACTTGAAAACAATATTTTCCGGTTTACAATCTATATCTATATATACTACTCATTCGTTCCAGTTCGTTAAGGGTACTTTGTCACGCTTACTGACCCGTAACCACTTACTTAATACTAATATGTGTATAGTCTAACAGCGTGGGTTAAATTGTTTTGGTTTTACTTAATTTTATAAGAAAAACTGTTACACCTGCCAGTTTGAAAGGGAATTTGAATTCCCTAGAGTCACTTGGTGGTCCGTAGCAATTTTTTTTCGTGAACCGAATTAAACATTAAAATAGAGATATATCAAGGGGCCTTGGACAATTTATTGTTCAGGCCCCTTTATGTTCACTTCATGTTAAGAAATCATTTGCGTTTTATGACACCGCAACCCTACACAAACAACTGTGCCGTAAATGAGCGGATATTTACCGATGTGTTTATCAGTTTATTGTCAGATCTTGAAACGCAGGTTTGTTTTAAAAGACGTTTTAAAGCATTTCATACATTTTTATTATTTTATATTTATTTTGTGAAAGTGCCCCGTTAAAGGTAGGGTAAATGTAGACTTTTTAAAAATAAAATTTGAATTGACGCCTAATTAGTAGAAATTGTCGAAAGTGGATATACAGGGCAGGTAGAAAATAGTTTTCCTCCAAGAACAGAGAAAAATTCCGCGTCAAATCACCGAAGAAGTGACTTGTTCGCAAAGTAAAATATTAAAAGAGAAATTAGAAACGGACTCTGTACGGACTCTGCAAGAGGCAACTGGCGTTGCGGTACATTCATTCACAGTAGGGTTAAAAGGGCGTGTTGCGAGAAGAAAACCCTTGCTGAGACGTGGAAATTGGCAGAAGAGGCTAACTTACGCTAAAAATCACTCCCAATTGACAGTAGAAGAATGGCGTTAGATGTCTCTGGGATTTTCCTAAAGACATGTGCTAACGTTTGGTTAACGACACGGAGTATTGAACGAGGGACAGGTATTCCTCCGACGTGCACTGATGAGGACTAAGTGAGTCCGAAACAGCTGTCTGTACGTGAGGAATGCCTGAAACTATACAATCAGACGTGTTGTGTTATCTCAGAGGTATATTTATATATTTTTTTAAATATATTGTTTATATACTTCATCTTTTGAAATTACGTAAATGTCAAGTTATCCGAATTTATCTCATTTTCTGAGAATTTCCTTTACTAATCTGTTTATTATCATATTACTGCTATTATTTTGACCACAATACGAATGTAGTTTACCTAAGTATGCTCTAGATGGAAATCCTTTGGTTTTCGCCCACGTAATATCGCTAAACTGTTTCACCAGCAATTCATATATGACGTAGTAACTTTTCCACTCATTCTTGTAACTCTTTTTCCATATGGCGATCTCCTCGAATAACCAAGTGAACGTGTGCATGTGCACGAACTTCCCCAGAACAGTGTAGAGTATGTCTATGATGAAGAAGCTCGTAAAGTACATGGCAATGAGATAGGGAATCAGGGACACGAATACGTTGTTCAGGAAATGACTCTCGACCACCGACGTTATACCGATCATATAGAGTCTGCATCCGCATAGGTATATGTGTTGAAATATCTTATCGTAGCCGTCCGTACAAGTGACTTTTCCGACCCGACAGTCGTACACATAGGAGATAGATCCGAATGTCACTACTAAGATCGACAAGAAACTTAGGTAGACGATCAGGTGTAGGATGTAACCGTTAGCGTCTACGTATCCGGTTACGTGCCTGTAGTAACAGCGCAATCTGCCCCAGCGGAGTGCATATCTCAATCTTAAGCAGTAAAAAGCGTGAGAAGTCGCCTCTTCTATCATGGTGGTGTAAATTGTCTCCAAGGGTATCACGCTGATCATTTCTATGAAAATTATTAATCCGTGCCTGGGTCTGTGGCGGACAGTCAAACTCTGCCAGTTTTTGCTTTTATAGATCAACATGCTGATCACGTCCAAGAAGTAGAAGAGATCGAAAGCATAAATAATACCTGCAAAATTGTATTATTAATTTTGGAGGGTAAGATAATAATAATAACAATAATCATGTATACATATGTAAATAAAATAATAAAAAAATAACAGGGGATTGAAGGAGAAGTATTAGTATTATAAATATAAATACCATTACTTCTAGAGCGTGGAGTTTTTTTTTTGAAAATTCTGTAGAAGACTAATAAAAAAACTAAGCGGTTGTGATGCGACTGTACAAATAATGGAAATGTGGTTAGCGGATTGTAATCGCTGACGAAGAGAATGTACAGATCTTTAATTTATGTCTTCCGTTGAGTAAAGAGAGGGTTATTTAGAGCAGTGGTTCCCAAACTTACTAAGCCCGTGAACCCCTTCTTACAGCAAAAACCTGACTATGAACCCACAAGTGAAATAGCTGAACATCACCGCGTGATAGAAAAAATACAAATTTAACTTTGATGTCTGAAATGGTAAATGGTGACGTAAAATAAAATATAAAGGAAATATTTTGATAAGTAGTATTTATTAAAATTATAACTTTTGTGTTAAAGTACAAAAAACACATTTCGTTTTTCAATGATATGGTGAATGAATCAGATGGGATGATATAAGATAATATCATATAATATTTGGCTCTGTGTTTGTAAGTAACAATCGTAAGTCTCCACAAGCACTAATTTCCGTTGAGTAGAGAGAGGATTATTTAGAGCAGTGGTTCCCAAAACTTACTAAGCCCGTGGACCCCTTCTTATAGCAAAAACCTGACAATTAACCCACAAGTGAAATAGCTGTACATCACTGCCTGATAGAAAATATACAAATTTAACTTTGATGTCTGAAATGGTAAATGGTGACGTAAAATAAAATATAAAGGAAATATTTTGATAAGTA
>JARFOC010001290.1:638782-649670 GCA_031763485.1 Osmoderma eremita
TTTTAGACTCCTTGATCCGACACCTAGTAAACAGTTTTCCCCAAATTCGATTGCACTTTTTTGGTTTGAAAACTTACCATACGTTACAGAGTTTTGATTCTTTCTAACATTAATAACAAAGTATGAATAAGAAGTCGTTTGTTAAATGATAATGATGACAATTGGGCTCAACGTGCTATCTGAATCAAAGTCAAATATCAAAAATAGTTAATTTTCGATTTAACCAGAGGAAATTAAAAGTTACTGGCTATGAAAATATGAATATATGTCAAAATTTCGGCTGAAAGAAAAATCTTTATAACTCATTTAAAGAAAAACACTTTTGGGAAGAAAATGATTAAGGAAATATCTTCAATTTGCATACCGATAACATCGCACAGAAATATATAGGGGAAGGGTGTACAAAATAACTCTGGAGTGAAGAACGACAGAGCTTCTCTTTTTAGCCAACTAGCGCTATGTGATCGTATTAGTCAGGTAATAATACTATTTCTGTTAATGGTCTTATTTCGATTCACATAGTTTTAAAAGCGTTAAAGCTACCTTTTTTATTCCATTCCAGTCTAATGTGAGCATTTTTTGAGTTTTTACGAAATAAACAAAAATGAAAGTTAAGCGATCATAAGGGTAAAAAAAAACATACCTTTAAAGGATGCAGTATAACACATCCGCATACCTACGGCTGATTCTTACCTAGGTTTTTTTCTTCTTTAGGTGGGCGTCTCGTAATGCCACGCAAATATCAACGCACAACTAATAGGCAGAGGTGGGGTGAGGGTTTTATGAAATGTTGTGCTCAAGCGGTCTCTCAAGGCGAAGTGGGATGGTTACGTACATCTAAAACTTTTGGTATACGATAGGTAACCTAAAGATCACACGCTTCAAATAAGAACAAAATCACCAGTATAGGAAAGAAGGGGTTACGAAGGCTCCGAGTTGTATTTCCTGAAGAATTAGAGAGGAGAGTTGGTTTACCGTATAAAGTTTTGAATTTAGACTTTTTGGATTCCGTTGAATCCAAAAAGAGAAATAGCCATTCAACGGACTAACGAAGATAGCAGGGAAAGATTGGAGAATTCCCAAGAACAAATCCGGATACGTAATTGTGAAAGCCCGAAATAATGTCAGTCACAAAAACTCAACCGTCTAACAGGCAAGGCAGCAAATTTTTTTCCATGTTAGAAGAAATCACGCAGAAAGAAAACATAGATTAAATGCGGATGAATCTACCTTCTCCATTGTACAACGCCGACATCAGGCAAAAAATAAGTAGGGTTCGTTACTATCGCTGAGATGGTCACATGTAACCATCGTCTGTTCTGTGTGCACTAACGGCACTTATATTTCACCTTGTCTGACCAAGAAAGAACATGTAAAAAGAACTACTAGATCATGCATCCCCAGATATGTTAGGGATTGTACATCAAAGAGGTTGGATGTCAGGTTCTCTGTTTTTAAAACATTTCCAAAGACACGCAAAAGCTCTTTTAACGAGAAAATCCTGTTAACTCAGTAATAAATTCTTGGATGCTTTGCTTTTTGCAAAAAAAAACAACGCCATTGCGCTTCTGTTTGCCATCACAATGCACGTACAAAATGCAGCCTCTGGATTTGGCGTATCTTGAGCCCCTTAAAACTTATTTTCATTAGGAAATTAGTAAATGATTAAAAACACATCCAGGAAGAGTCGCTACGTGATTTCAAATCGAAGAACTATTATATGCTGCTTCTGGGGAAACAACAACTGTAAAAAAACGGTTAAAGGATTTCCCAAATCTGCCATTTGCCCTTTTAATACTGAAATTTTTCCTGGTCAGTTTTATGAACCTGCGGAAACTATCAATGCTCTATTGGAAATATCCATAGAAATATCCTTAGGAAGCCCAACTCCGAGTTCTTCAGCTATTATTAAGCCAGTTAATGCTTCTCCAGCTTGAAAATGCTCAGTTACCGATTTAAGTCCTTTACCATCATGGGAGTTTTGTGACAAGTCACAAAAGGGGGCACTGTGGTATTGGGAAGCAATTGGAGTGCGAAACGCGTTCACCTTATCATCAGAGTGCAAAAAGAGAAGTAAAGAAGAAACTACTGCATTTATTGTATTGAATTGTATAAAAAATCAAAGCCAGGTGAGCTATGGCTGCAATGCCAAGAATGTGATAAATGGGCACATGCAGAGTGCACGGGACTTAACCAAAAAAACAAAAAAAAATCGTTTGTGAGATTTGTTGTTATGAAAGTTATGTCATTTTCTTATATTCAGAAAAATTTATGGATGCTTTTACATCTATTTTGTAGTAAATACGTGTCATAGGACTACCAGAATGCTTTTCTTTGTTTATTTCCTTGAAAAATAAATTGTGCTTGTATTCAATGAATTTTAAATAAACCGTATGTCATTTTGTACACCATTCTCCTAATCTTATGCGTAGTAGACTGGTAAAAAAACATTCTGTCGGTTCAAATTGATATCTGTAATGTTAGCAGTTTATTACAATTTTGTGTTACTGCTGAGGATGATGACACAATTGTCTGTGTTTAATTCTATTGATGTGGTATTACTAGCAGTACTATTTCTATAGCTACTGTAACCATCACAGTTTCTTTCTTCATTATTTATCAAATCGCTACGTTATATATTAGGAACCGGTGATAAAGAATATTGCAACACAGGTGGTTCTAATTTAATGACCATTTGAACTTACTTAAAGTTAAAAGTGTATTTAAAACTGGCTTTTGAAATCGGGTAATAAATAACGCATCTGACACATATAGTTCTCAGGGATTGATTTGCTTACCGAAAAAAGTTCTAGGAACAGGTTTTGGTCGTTATGTAAGGATGTATATTCATAAGTGCGTTTGTCAAGCCAAAAATTTGGGGCAAATTTAGCCTTTTATGATCAAGATTATACTTTTCCCTTCACACCAAAGATAAATCATTTTCAATTCCATAGTTTAAATTAAAAATTCCATGTTTATAAATGTATTTATATTAGTTTATCTTTTTTTAACTTTACCTTCTCTAACTACGCACTACATAAAATCTTTCGTATTTAAAGATTAAAAATAGATAATAATAAAGGTTTACAGTCTTTGTAAAATATATAAAAATAGGAAAATTAAACACATATTTTTGGGAATGCAATAATTGAGTAATTGAGCACATCTTAAGAAACGTTATTACTACGCATTAGTAGGTCTTATTAAAAAAAAGGAGAATCACATTTTCCGAACACTCTTCCACTGTATATGAAACGCGTGGATAGTTGATATTTACGATAATAATAGGGAATGTCAATTGATGCTTATGTACAAAGTAAATAGCTTAGAAACACAACGGTTTAGATCACTGGAACACCGACAATTATTAATTAAGTATATCATCACCATCAACATCGTAGCGGCAAGTAAGATATTCCCGCCTTCCCTTCTACTAGAGATATCGCATGTACATCGTGAAGAGGTACGGATACCCGTCTACCTATGTAGTCCGATAAACCTTGGATCACAACTTATCCGGGTCATAGTTCTCCAAGGTCCATTTGAGATGGTAATGTTCGGGGTTGCAGTGCTCCATGACCAGCTTCGTTCGCGATTCGTTGATACCCATACACTTATCGCTGCTGCCGTGCCGCAGGAGATTCGTGTCCGGATCGTACTCCCAGTATTGATTACCTTTGGAGCCGTGACACGGATACAGGATCACTTCTTGACCGCTATAGTCCAAGCAGGCCTCGTCCCTCCTTATTTCTCCGTTCTTGCTCAACATCCAGTACTGAAAATGCAGTCGTGAACGTTAATGATGACCGGTTGCGGTAGGAATTACAGAGCAGAAGCGTGTCTCAATGTATGCAGTTATGTGTCTCGGTATCTCTCTGTGTGTGTACGGTGCAATGGTGTGTCAGATTTTTGTACAGTCAATCCCAAAATGATGAAACACCTCGCAGGTGTTTCCTAAGTTAAGTTCCGAAATTTCCGTAATATTTTAAGAGAAAAATTTTGCTATAAACACATGGCCGCAAATACGTATTAAGGAGGTTTATGACCAGAAATAAAATCCGTTACAAATTCTTAGACTTTCAACATTTATTTTGTTTACCATAACTGCTTGAAGTTGAGTGTTATTTCTGTTTACTGTTGTTAAAACACTCTCATTATTATAGATTTTTTTTTTTTGCAGGTGGATAATGGTAATTCCTTACGTGGCAATTAGTCGGGATCCACACAAAGTTGGGTACTAATCAAAACAACATAACTAAGTTGCCATCCTCAGAAAGATAATGTTAGACGTCGCACTCTGGCAGATTTGCACCACACATAACACCATTTGAATAACACCACAGTGGTGTTCCTTGTGGTGCAAATCTCCCAGAGTGCGACGTCTAACATTATCTTCCTTCGTAGATTCTGCCGAGGATGGCAACTTAGTTGTGTTGTTTTGATTAGTACCCGACTTTGTGTGGATCCCAACTAATTTTAGATTACTTGTAAGCAATACTCGAGTCTATGACAAATCAACAATTATAAGAAATTATAAAATAAATAACACCGATATGAAACTTTAGTGTGACAAGAGAATTAAACGCTGCAAAGTTAAGGTTTTGCAAATGCGGGTTTGAATCCGTGTTGGGAGCATACTGGGAACTTTCAGCTAAATGATTTGCATTCCTTACTTTTTTATTGAAATAATGATTCGTCCAAATTATTTCTGAGTTTGGTAATTATATTAGTAAACATCACAAAACCCAAAAACAAACACTCAAAGTGCAATTATTAGCAATAGAACACTCTATGCTTGAAAAAAATCAACACTTCATTTAGGTAACTAAGAGCACACAAAAACTTTCTGTATGAAATAGTAGTTAATATAGGATAATGGGATTTCTATGTGGTACATGCGAGTATTTTGACTGATGCTTCTCAGTTTGTTGTTGACTGTACACCTGAATATGTGTAGATGGTTTGATTAAGTATTTTATATACATGAATGTGGTGTTTATGTCAGTGTATGTATGTAGAGAAATATAAATATATGGATGCCCTCAAAGTCCACATAACCTCCACCACCTAATACCATCATTACATATGTATGTATATACAGTTCATCAACTATTATATATGTAGTTTTTCATATAGGGCATCTGATTTTGAAACATTACAATTGTTTATTTTCAATTTTAGTTTTCTCGTTTTAATTAGGAATACCTGTACATAATCTGTTATATTTTACTATAACATCTCCCTTTACAATAATTGAATTACTTCAGATTAGTGAAGGTCCATGCTAAATACACAGTATAAATGACAAAAAAGTTCCTTCACAGTTTATAACAACACAGTGTTGCAATTGTTTCGCCAGCACAGTGGCTTCGTCAGTCAAAACTAACAAACTAACTCATAAAATACAACGTCAATATTGTGTCTATATTGAAATAGGTCAAGTTTGACAGTAAATAGTTTATTGTGAGGTGAGGAGTGATCCAATATAGCGTGTTTGCTTCTGTCATCTGCATTAGCTTTAAAATCAATTTGTTTGCATCATATAATTGTTAAGTGTAGTAATTTGGTAAGATAACATCTTATATTTTATTGTTTATTTTTTGAGTACTTCATACTTCCTTTAGGACAATAATTAATGAATACACCCACATTATTTATTAATTAAATATTTAGAATCAAAATGCTTTTAGAAGTAACTTACGATACAAATTAGATTAGATTAGAACTTTTTATTAGTATTTCTGTCGTCCATTTCAACAATTTATGGTTACAATAGTTTTGTGAACGACGAATCTTTCGAACTAAATCGGAGAAACGGTCGTTCCCCAGGGGACAGTCTTAAATTTATATCTGTAATAAACTGTTCTTACTGCGAAAGTTTTTATATTATCAGAAAGTTCTAATAGCTGCCTACGTGCAGTATTAATATTGCCGGTATAATTGTGGTACACGGCGCAGAAGATGTGTTGTTTGGTAGTTTTTTCCAGACTTTCCCTTCAGTAAAAGTTTAAAGGTAGCAGATGTTGCAAAGTGCTTTTTGAAATTATACGAATTGGAATCTTTCACTTGAATGCAGGAGGAAAAATGAGGGTGGTAAGAAAATAAAATAGACAATATAAACAATATAGTCGCCCCTTAAGATATCTCATTTAGTACATTTTAAAACTCGTCGCATTGTTTGCTCAACATATTTTACATACGTTTAGATTCATAAATTGAACGGTGATAATTTTCCAAATGTCTGAGAAAAAGTTAGATTTAAAAGAAATCAAGTTACGGATAGTTGTTAAGTACTTATTTTCGAAAGGGTTACTACTCTTAATGCTTCCTCTTTCTTTCTTGTTAATGTCATAACTTCCGACGCATACAGCAGTATTGGTCTAATCATGGTCTTGTATATTTTTATTTTTGTCAGACGGGATAGAATTTTATTTTTAAATATTTCCTTACATGAATAACATGCTCTATTGGCTGCTTGTATCTTTTCTTGTACTTCTGGTTCTCGGTCTCACTTGCTTGTGATTGAACTCCCAAGTACTTGAATTTGTGCACCACTTCAAATCCGTTTTATGCTCCTTTGCTTTTCTTACTATTTATTTTATGTTGTGTATTGCATCTGTGGTCGATTTTCCTTTTGTAAACCCATTTTGGTATTCACCTATTTTAATGATGTTACTATTTACTAATCGTCTTTGAATGATCGTGGACAATATTTTATACGTTGTATTCAATAGCGTTATCCCTCTGTAGTTTGTGCACACTTGATGGTTTCCTTTCTTATGTATTATGTGTATTTGTCCTTTTTCCCAGTCAGTTGGTATTATTTCTTCCTTCCAAACATTTTGTATTATTCGGTGTATAAGTCCATGTAATTCTGTTCCTTCATATTTTAACAACTCCATATTTATTTTATCTTTCCCAGGTGACTTTCCATTTTTACTTTTACTAATTATTTCTTCCACTTCCTCTCTTGTCGGTCCCTCGACTTCATCCATTTGTCCCGCTGTACTCTCATGTTGGTGTTCAGCACTCAAGTCGTTTTCCCTATTTTGCTCTACTAATAATTCCTCAAGGTGTTGTCTCCATATCCTCTTGTACTCTTCCTCATCCTCTGCTAAATTTCCATTTTTATCCCTTACACTTGTTACTCTACCATTGTTACTTCTTCTGTGTTCGTTAATCTTCTGATAGAATTGTTTAGTATTGTTATTTGACTTTTCCTCTTCGATTTCCTTCAGTCTACTATCTATCCATTCACGTTTCGTTTTTCTTATGATTTTATTGGCTTCATTTCGTAAATTTTCTTATCTTCTTGTTTATTTGTGCTTATCCACTTTAACCTTGCTTCCGATTTCTTCTTAGTAATTCTAATTTTCTAATTTTGATTCATCCAATTTTTTCTCCTTCCTTTCTGTTTCTTGCCAATTTGCTTTTCTGCTGCACTTGTTACTGATTTAAACTTTTCCATTCACTCTCAATGTCACTTGCTTCTCTGTTCTGCGTTTCGATTTTGTTTTTTATCTCTCCCATATATTCGTTTCTTAGGTTTATATTATTTAGTTTATCTATGTCTCATTTGCCTTCTTTTCTCCATATGCCACTATTAAAAACTGGGGTGCGGATGTTAAGGGAGGAAGATCGTATGTCAAAGATGAACACCACTTTGGAAGACCAGTTTCCTTGTCCACTCCAGAAAACTTTGATTCTGTCCGTGATATGATTTTAGAATATTGACGAATGGTGTTCAATCGTATAGCAGAAGCATTTTCTATCAACGTACGTTTCATATTATTCATCACGACTTGGATATGAGGAAGCTTTCGGCCAAATGGATTCCAAAATGCTTGAATCCATTACAAGCACGTTCGGCTTACGACGTCGAAAGGAATCTCGCGCCGTTTTGAAGAAGATTTCTCAAACTTTTCGATCGGTTTGTTACTACTGACGAAGCATGGATCCACCACTATGAGCCAGAGACCAAAGAGCAATCCATGGAGCGGAAGTTTTCTGGTTCCTCGTGACCGAAAAATTCCGAGTTAGACAATCGGCTCTTTGCTTTAATTTTCTGGGACAAAGATGCGATAATTCTGGTAGATTATTTGGAACAGGGTAGTAGTACTACGGTAGCATACTATACGGAGTTCCTAACTAAATTACGCTACGGAAAAGTTGGCAAAGGTGTGTCATTTTCGCAAGACAACAAGTCGTTAATTGCACTCTAAGAAATTGATGAAATTTGCTCTCGAATTGGTTAACCATCCGCCCTAGAACAACATCACCTGCAGATTTTCAATCTAGCTTCCCACACGACCAAAAACGCTTAAAATTTTAAAAGGACGAGAAGAAATGCGAACAAGAAGTTCCTCCACGTTCGCCGTCACGTACGGCGGTAAAGAATAGCGGTGGTAGTTTTCCCTCGTGCCACGGGAACGGCGGAGATCTCCTATCGCGAGCGCAATATATTTAGAGGACAATCCCATCGCTACACCGTATCGACTATAAAAGATGGGTTGCCGGAGAAAATTCGTGTTTGGCCGAGCGTGTGCGATCGGATTATTGTTGGCGAGGGGAATTTTATTTTACTTCTTTTACATTTTTGGAACTACATAGGTCCATATTATAGATATGCTTCGGGTCTAATTAAATTAAGGTTCAGAATTGTGATAATAAAAGCAAAATTGATCGATTCAGAAGTTATGGTGACTACTGGTTGGTTAGCCTTCTTTCGAGGGGAGATTAAAATGAAACCTACCTAAACAGAAAAGCTTTAGAGAAAGAGAATCTTATTTTACGACATATTACGACCCTTAATTTACTCCAACGTGAATGCCGTTTTTTAGTTCTCTATCTGAAGAAAATCGACGTCTTTGCAAATATTTCTTCAGCTTTGAAAGAGGAAATAGTGCGACGGACCTAGGTCAGGGTTGGTTGTAAACCGCACATATCGATTTCTTCCTTTGTCAGCTTTATGAACTCGGCGATTATCGTGCATCAATCTAGTTTTACAATACAACTATTAACCCTCTTTCTTCGTATACATATATATAGAATCCTTGTGGGTCATAGTCTTCTTTATAACTTTGTGCTCGTTTTTGATGGCCGCACCACTGCCCTCCATAATCTTATATCCATACTTAATCTGCTTCAATCTGGTCGAGGTCTGTAATTATATTCTGTCGCCAAGTCTTTTTAGATCTGCTTCTGTATCGCTGTAAGGATAGTGTCCAATTTGTAATTTTTTTAATTATTCTTAACTCGTGGCGTCTCCTTAGATGTCCGACCCATTTTAATCTTAAAGCCGTCACATATCTTCTCCACCCAATGCTTCTTCCACCTCATTACTGGTTCTTCTTCCGTAATTATGATCGTAATCCTTTTATCGGACCCATGATGTTTCGTATTATTTCTCTCTCAAATCTTCTCAATTCTTGCATCTCTCCTTTATTCACAGTTGATGATTGCATGGCATACGTCATCACCGATCTAAACAAGGTTATTTAAATTGTTATTTTGGTTTTAGTTGTTAACGCATTGCTTCTTAACATCTTTCTATGAATATTAAATATTTTGTGTCCATTTATAATTTTTTCTTTGACCATAGAGTGTTTATTGGGGATATTCCGTACAACTACACCGAGGAATCTAAAGATATCTTCTTCTTCAAATTTGTAATTACCAGCTTGTCAGAAGAATTTCTTTGTCTGAATTTTGTTTAAGCACAAATATTTAGTTTTTTGTTCGTTGAGTTCCAGTGCGTAAGTCTTTGCTTGCTCACCAATCCTCATTATGCTAGTCTTGTTTTGTCCGCCTAATTATTGTTACATCATCTGTCTATGCTATTATCCGAGATGTGTTGCATGATGTGTATCGCGTCTATTATGCTTCATTGGTGTTTATAGGCACTTTTCGTATTATTTTTTACCTCGCCATCAGCATCTATGGAAATGCTCGCGTCTCTGCTTTTTTTCGCGGAGGAGATTTTTTGTACTCTATGGCATTGAGTAATGTTTTGTTGGGGAATCGCAAAAGAATTGTAACGGCCGATGAAACGTACGGACTTATCGTTTGTTACAATTTAGGAAAAGAACTTTGGTCGCGAACAAAGGCCGCCAAGTTTTCTTCGAAAATTTCTTGCCAGGAGGATTCTCTGAATCCAGTGCGTGGGCACTTTAGGTTAGGAGATGAAGAAACCGTCATACAAAACTCTCAGAACCGATGCTTCGTATATTCCTATGTTGCTTTAGGTGGGTGAAGTGATCGTTGGTAAATTTCGCATTTGTTTTCCAGAGCTCAACAGCGAAAATTTTGTCTATTGTCCATCTAAATAAGAATAATGTTGACGAAGAAGACGTATTGGCCTTCGAACAATAGCTGGTCTCATGAATTCTCCGTTAACAACAGTACACACGGATTTGGGAACTTGCATTCGCTTTTCGTTGCACACAGATCAGAACGCCACAAACCGTGAGACAATTTTAAACATTAAATTGGCGTCGAAAACGGCTTGGATAATCGACCTAGTTTTCACAAAAAGAAAAACAGAAGAAACCTTTTTTAACCACCAAAATTGATATTCCTAAGTTTAAAGCAAATACGTATACTGTACGTTGATATGTTTTGGGATCTGATATTGTAGGAGGCAAAATATAAAAATGATAATCCAACACCTGATCTGTATTCAGATGGTTCGGTGAAAACTTGGACGTAGTCTCGTATTTAGTGAAGCCAAGTAAAGAGTGCATGAAAACGTTTATCAAGTTTGAATACCCTTCGTAGAAGAACAAAGCGCGAGTGGATAGACAATAACATCGGGGATATAGAAAGAGAAAAGGCGAAGGGAAATACGAAAGGTTTTTATAAAAAAATAAATGAAATCAACAAAACATAC
>JARFOC010001290.1:659562-674628 GCA_031763485.1 Osmoderma eremita
TTTATACGATCTCTTAAAATAAATTGTAAGGCAAGTATAAACAGATTTATAGCGAATGTAAATATTCAATATGCTAACTGTTTCGTTGTGTTTCTTTATACTTGTTATGTTCTAATCCAATTATTTGTGTTTGTTTAACAGTACTAACTCATTGTAAATAGTAGTCTTATTGTGTCTTATTGTTGTCGTTACGGTTCACTGAGCATGTTTAGTGTGCCGGGACGATCGGCTAGTATATATTAGATTATAAGCCGGAAGGTAGTGTTCTGTGTGGTGCAAAGCTCCCAGAGTGCGACGTCTAACATTATCTTCCTTCGTAGATTCTGCTGAGGATGACAACTTATTTGCCGAAATACGTATCCAGGAGTTCTTCACTCATCGAGGTGGTAAAGGTATTTTTTTATATTTTTTACTATTTTAAGCCACCGTATCCTATTTTGTACTTTATACCTCTGAGTAAAAATGTTGATTAACTGTCTGACCTTGCGGCACGAACTCTTTGCGAACGATTCCCTGGCTATCAACGAAACAAATCAGCATGCTCTTGACCGACTCTCTTCCCTCTGCAAATGCCTTAAACCACCGAAAAACCTGCGCTTTTGATAAAATACTGTCTCAGCAGGCCTGCTGAAGTTTTGCAAAAGTTTCTGTTGCACTTTGGCCAAGTCTGAAGCAAAACCTGATAGCACACCGTTGCTCGAAATTAATGTTTTTCATTTGTAGAACGCATTACGAAAATCGGGTTAACGGAAAAAACGACAACGGACAACCAAATGACTTGATCGAGTTCAAACTTGCACTCAACGCGTATTACAATGTCCACTCGTCGCCCCTCCATGTCCCGTGCTTCCCGTGTTGCCATATGAAACGCTACAGTCTCATTACTTAATTTACACACCTCGTACATATGTAATTTTACAATCAGTAATTCTAAATGGTTTGTTCGTTTTGTAAAGTATCAGCTATTCGTTTAGATAATGGTTATCCATCCGGTATTTTTTTATCTTATTTCTTAAGTGCCTTGTATTCTATACATTTAAATGATAATACAAAATATCCGATTGTTTTATCATTAATGAGAATAATAACGTTTATTTCCGAACTGATTGCTACATCATTGAAGTAACAACAAAAGATAATAGTGCCCTTATAAATAATATGCAGCAAGGAAAGCTTATTTATATAGCACATTATTATTATTTTACTATGAAATTATATTTTGTAAAAAGCCTTGTCAGTTAATAGTTGCTTTGTATTTATTTTAATTTTATTTTAATGCTAACATTTTAATTTCATCCTGTAATTTATTGTAAAATTTGAGTGTTTGATATTTAACAGATTGTTAAGTTAAAGTTATTCTGTGATCGAGAACGGTAAGAAATAAGTTGGTCCTGGTTGGTTGGCTATAAACATGTGATTGCGTTTTTGTGAAGTTTACTAAATTGTTTTTGCAAAAAGTAAGCAGCTATAAATTATCATGACGGGACTGTTGAGATCTTTAAATCCTTAAAATACGGTTTACAGTACACTGTACTGCTAATGTTCATGTTACTTCTTGCACACTTTTTTTTGTACACTACTCAAACCAATTAAGGTATGTTTCGCATAATTGGTGATAAGAAATAGTATCCATTACTATGTATATGTTGAAAGTAGGGGAATGGAAGAACAACATCGAAGATATGTAGAGTTATGGAAAAAAATAAATACACTCTTGTATTTAGCATATATCTGCATATACATCAAAATCAGTCCACATTATTTTTGTAATTATGGCCCGGGTGGTGTCAAAGTAGTTAATTCTACATGTAATGTATTTGGTAATAAAGATAAAATCACTCCAAAGGAGTAAATACGATAATTTGGATTTATCACTGAATAGGACATTCCGCCAACTTTTGTTACCCTCGTCTGCGGTCCAGTTTAGATGCTCTCGTGCAAATTGTTGTCTGTTCTTCAGATGTCTCTTTCTCAACAGTTGTACTTTCCGCGGCGATCCAGCTTTAAAATTATGTTCCATCAATCTTCTACGAACTGTCCTCGATGAAATATTGACATTGATTTTTGTTAAAATTTTTGAAGATGTCGCAAATGGATCTTTCTTGGACTCTTTCAATATACGGCAGTCAGCCTGAAGACGCGTTTTTCGAGGTCGACCTCTTGTTTCATTATAATTTTTGAATTTCAATGCATTTTGCATCATTCCTAATGAGCATTGCATTTGCAATTTTTCTATAAGAATATCGGTCTTTTGCGAATTTTCTAATTAACTGCGTACTTCAGGGGAACAGTGTTTCTCTCGTCCGACTTTTTAGGGTTTTTTCAAATAATAATGCTTAAAGTAGAATCCTAAACAGTGTATTTAATAAGTGGTACGCACACTTACGGAAATGGAGCAGTAGTATTGCTGTTTTGTCAAGCTTGCTATCTTTGTATTTATTTCTTTGTCCAGGCAGAAAACACTTTATGACTGTTGACCTTGTACAATGGCAGTTAGCTAGCTATACCGGCAATATCGGTAACATTAATATCAAGCCAAAGCCATGCCATAAGGCTTCAATGGCGGAAACTGCCTCTAAGGTCAACAGTTTGACGATAATACTTAACTTTATAATCCTAAAGTAACTGTACTTATTATTTTTCTGAACCACTCGCTTACCTCATGTCTCTTCTTGCCATGTTATGTATCGTTTCAGGTCTTCCCCTAGAATCAATTCTTTAGATTTGCGACTCCCTTCGAGTCTGCGAAGTTCTGGACAAGTAGATCAGTTGATCAGTAGGCTAAGGTTCTTCTTTCATAATACCAACTGTGGATGTAGGCTGCTCTGATCACATTTCTCTGTCACATCTAACAAGATAAGATTCCCGTACAGCTCTTGTGCTTCCCATAAATTTAACATCGTGGCTAATTGCCACTTTGCTTCCATCTAGTAACTACATCCTATACATTTTCGGCTTCTCCAGGAACTCCACAAGAAGAGGATAAAATCTTCCTCGTCCAGTTTTCCTATTCAGGATAAATACTCGACTAATATAACTAACGTCCGGTTTCCAATCAGTACTCGTAGAGTGTAAAGCTTTTCAGACTTTTGAATGGACATCGATTTCTGATGTAGTTGACATTCTGGTAGACCACCTTGTAGTGAAAGGAGTGCAGAGGACTTCTATTTGTCTCTTAGCGATGCTATTTTGCTTTGGACAATATGGACTCGTCAAGCGACGTACGATGCCATGCGATTTCAGGAGCTCGTCGAATTCTCTGTTGACGAACTCGGTATCGTTGTCCGATTGGATACATAGTGCCCTTTGCTCCTCTTGGTTTTCGACCATAGCAAGGTATTCCTTCGTTTGCTTGATAACTTCGTTCTTGGATTTTATGAAGTAAACCGTAAAGTAGCGGGCATGATCATCGATAAATTCCACAAAATATTTTGCCGGCCTTCGATTCCATTCGCATAGGTACGGATGATAGCTAGAAGTCTAACCTTAATTTCCGACTTCTTTGGAAACCAACATCGGGTCATATTACCTTTGAAGCAGACGTCACACTCTGGAGTGAAACTGAGCAGATATAAAATTTAGACTCCGTACAGTATCCTTGCATCCTTGTATAGATAGATATGTTTTAACATATTGATGCATGTTTTAATGTGATGTTGCTGGAAAAGTGAGCTTCAGTGCGCTTCTGGGTCAGTATCTGATGATTAGTAATGTGATTAGTGATGAAGATTTGAGTGTCGTCCAAAAAGGCAACACACAACGATCTGTCAGAGATAGCGGTTTGGAGGACAATAGACCAATTATAAAGTGGAAGAACACAACAAAGTGCTGCCGAACATCTTGGTGTGAGCCAAAGCGTACATTCTAGATATGGAAAATAGTTTGTTTGGAAGCTAGCGATACGTGTCACAATTCACACAAAATCGCTCTATTAATGCAACCCAGCTTCGAAGTTGCTGATACCACTGGAATGCTAGTATCAACACAAACAATAAGATGTCGTTTGCGTAGCTATGACTTATACGCCCAAATTCCTCTGACTGCATTCCATAGAATGTGGGATAATGAGTGGAGGCCATAATGAGGTTGGCGAGTATTATTCAGTGACGAACAGATATCTGAATGTGATTCTGCGACTCCTTGTTCTTCGTGAGAGAACAACTCCGATTTATGGACGATAATGCGCGTTTGAGCCGTATTCGAGGAGTGTATTTAAAAAATCCTCTAGCGATATTCCACGCTTTTCCATAAGAAATACTAATTATAGCTGACCTGAAAAATTCCTCATACAACAAGATTCTGAGCTACCTCAAGGCCTTGGACTTGTTGGATGAACTCTAGGATGCCATCCGCTCCACAATAGGATGAAGCGGCCGAGGTGGAAGGAATGATCTGCGACCCGGCGGATGACATCATTTTCCCAAGTAATCCCAAGTAATCCAAGTAGGTCAACTATTCCAATTTAAATTTGAGTCAATATTGCACACCCAACATTTTTACAGAATATGGGCTTGTACGTTCTGGTATCGTTCTAAACTTTATATTTTGTATTTTATTCATGTTTGTATATTGTAATCCTGGTAGCTAGGGCATTGATAATAAATTCATTTGTGCCGAGGAACAAATTTCAATGCGCATTTCATTAAAACTCCAGTCATTCATATGTATGTATGTAGCGACCTACCACAAAGGCTTCCGCATCGCGAATTTTAAACGATCCTAATTTGCAATTATTATTATTAATAAGCTTTCGAATATGACGTTCGCATACAAAAGAAGCGCAAATATCAACGTTGAGTTTGTCGATTCTTCTATTTGCGAATATACCGCGCGTCGTGCTCCCACCGTACGCTAACTAGCTGCTTCGTAAACACATTTTAATCATGAAAATTCATTTCTCAAACCGAGGCCGCCACTATAGCGCCAGCCGCGGAAAGAGGACGAACTTAAACAGCGCCGCAGCTTAAATATTTGACGATAAACCTCGGAGCGACTACCGTCGGAACTTTGTAATAGGTTTGTGTCTTGGCGTGGTTGTCGTGAATGTCGGCGAATGGCGTGTTACGAATTCGCCGTTAATTTTTCACGATGCGGCGTCTTTAATGGAGTTCCTTAATAGTTTAAAAAATCTACCCCCGGTCGGATGCGGTTGAATACGGTACGCTGTCTAAGCAATTTATCTTTCATATGTTTCGAAAATTTTTCGCAGTAAAGACGGGTAATTTTAAAAGAAATTTAATACGCGTGCATACATTCTCCGTGGGAATTAAAGTTTTCTTTCGCGAAAGAAACTATTTAAGCCCAGTACTGTACGCACCTATAATAAACAATAATAGGAGGTACCTATTTTCATATTTTACCTAAATAAATATTAAAAATAAATATTAAAAAGGGATCGAACTTACTGAATCGCGAAAACGGAATTTTAGAACATTCTAGTTTAATAAATATGTTTACCGAGAAAGAAAAGGCACATCCTGTATATTCTTAAATGCGCACAAAACAGATATACCCCTACGGTCGTAAATTTACTAACTGCCATTCGAGGCAAGAAAATTTCTTTCGGGCGGTTTTTACGCCAACTACAAGTGTAAGTATAGATAGAGAATGCCGGTGAGTCGCATGTTTTTGTTTTTTGTTTTTGTTTTTATTTCCGTGGTCGCCGTGCTGGTGACGGCAATTAACGCTTTTGCAGCCGTTGTGATTTCCAGCGGTAGTCCGTGCGCCGAGGATAAACAATTTTTAACGGTTATAAAGAGAGATGTGTATATCGTTTCTTTTCTTAAAGTGCATGTGAGATTTGACTTTCGTCCATTCGGGAATTGGTCGAGAATGGGAGCCGACGTGCTCTTGAAACATATGTATGGAATTTTATTAAATTAATTTGTGCGGTGTGGATTTTCCCGATACTGTGTATTATTAATTTTACCTCAAATCTTTACACTGATCTATAAAATTAAAAATATACCATCAACCTATTTCAATACATTGAAATCATATCCATATGAGAGGCCACTTCAATCGAAAGATTAGTGAAGAAAAATCAGAATACCCGATGATGCATACGTTTATGTGCCTGTGCTTACTCCATACACAAACACACTTAACAAATCACCAACAATAGTTAAAGAAATAGAGAACTAAAGTGAACAAAAACAAGTCAGTATATTCAGTTCAGACTCCACCTAGACAGCTGACCAACTTGGAACCAACAGGTTATTGAAAATAAACATAAAAAACAAAGAATTAAACTGACTTATAGGAAAAAATTTAATATATGAATCAAATCCTCAAACCCATCTGCTTATACGAAATGGAGTTCTGGGGTTGCGCCTCCATTTAAAGGTGGCAGTCCAAAATACTCCATCATGTACTAGATACACTCTGGTACAATATATCTAATTACATAGTAGGTTTGATCAAAAAATATTGAATTTCGTGGTGTGCATAAATCCCATTGTCACAATTGTTGGTCGTTGTGTTAGTACACTTGTCCTTGGCTTAACTTGTCATTGGTAGCCATACTGGATATTTACTTAATTGTTAACAACCTTGTTAATAACCTTTTCGAGTTATACATGTTTTGGTCCGAGCACACCAAAACGTGTATAACTTGTGAAAAAAAAAACAAACCAAGAAGTTGTATTGGTGAATTTCCTTTGAGAATTGAATAAAGTTCAGCATCGCATTGGAAATGTTGAAAGTTGCTTGTGGCGGATCTCTTCTAAAGAAAACATGCATTTACAAGGCAGTAAAAAGCTGGTCAAGTTTGATTGAATGTGATGGTTCAGGGTTCTTAGAATGTGACGGCATAGTGGGTTCTTGCCACCAGGTGGTAGGGTCAATAAGGAGTACTACCTAGAAGTTCTAGACCGTTTGCGTGAATCAATCCGAATAAAACGCTTGTATTTATGGCAAAACACTTCATGGAAATTGCACCACAATGAGGTATCTGCACAGACTTCACTGTTTGTTACAGACTCCTCCAAACCCTTTATTGAAGCAACCATTAGAAGCAAAATTAACGAAAGACTGAACACGTAGCCTTACAATTAGTTTAATTTAGGGCAATAGACATGGTTTATTAGTAATAATCAATAAGCTATTATGATTGGCTACAGTTAGTAGTTTAAGATTGCGCAGGTTATATCGCTGGATCTTAACCTGATCATGCCATTGTTGGTACACCTACCACTCGTCAATATTTTAGCTCATAGATTATATCATATTTTGATATAATCATTGCTAAATAAAGGAACATAAAAATAAAGGAACATAGAAAATCTTAACAATCTTTAAACTTACTTTAGCACTTTAATCTAAAGATCTTAATTAATTCTAGCTAAGAATTTGTCACATTCCTTAATCAGTAAAGATAATCCTCATCGCCTTTCTATTAATTCCTACAATTATATCAGATTGGCCTAGAGGTTTATGACAATTTCTTCCTTTACAGCATATCCGGATAACGGAATCGGGTGACGTAAAATCGATATCATCTCCAGTATCATTCTTCATTATTCGCCGTTCTTCCAAAGGAGCCCTGAGGTGACTTTCGAGCACTTCGAACTTGCTTGTAATCTACCTCCCAGCCAGTTTCCGATTCGGGACACATTCCGACGAGATTTATTCGCGAAGTTGTTAATGAAGGAGAAGGGGAAATGCCCAAATAACGTTGAAAATTTTGTCGTCGGTTCAGAGGAGGTATAGGGGAGTGAATAGATAACAGGCGCAAATAACGTGCCAGTCGGAAGAATGTCTTCGGGAAGGAGACTACTTTAGTTTATGGCCGATAAATTTTTATTGGGGTACGCCACGCTGCTATATTGCAAATATTCCCATTTAAACTGTTGGAAAATTTGCATATTACATATCCAAAATAATACAGAAAGCTCTAAAAATTGTTAATATGTGTACGAATTTGAAATGATAACTCTCTTTAGGCTTAATAACTTGTAGGCAACTAAAGCATCTATAGAGACCAAGTACTTGGGGATCACTTTTCGAATACAAAATGGTGAATAGGAGGGTCAAAGCATTGCATATGAATATGTTTTCGTTTCAGATTGTTCAGAGATGAACATAAACACAAATTCGTAAATCAACAACAAGAAAGCATATCCAAAATGAGCCATGAGAGAGTGGTGTAGAGCAGAGAAATCGAAGAATCCTACAAGATTTCCGAGTTTAAATGATTTAACATGTTTGAATCTTCACCTATGCAAAATAGTAGACAGAAAAATCAAAGCATGTTTTGATATATTGAAATGCTTGTTGAATGTCATTCGGACGAACGAATATAGGTTAATAGTTAGTCAAAAGGAAAGATTACTTAAAATGATACAAAAGCATTGAAGATTGTGGGAATATCGTGAAAAAAAAAGAGAACCTGGCATGAAATCCGTAAGATTCTTATGGCACTACTTATTTTAACAAAAACCTTCTTTGTGTTTAAGGATTTGTAACCATTTGGAAGAAAATCGAAGATCAAATAATTTGGAGGACGGTTTAATTGCTAATCAAGCGGCTAGATTACCAAGATTACTTTTATTCTGCAAGAAAACTGGTAGACTATAGACTAAAGTAAACGATCCACTATTTGCATACGCTTTGAGTAACTATAAGAGTCAAGGTTATTAAGAAGTTAATTGAATACAAGTTTTGCACTACGTTTTTCGACGGCCAAGTTTTAATAGGTATCGTAGTGGTACCATATCAACCAACCATATTCTAGGTGACTTCTTACACGTGTGTAGCACAACAACTTCATGGCATGCGGATAGTGACAATTTTTGGAAGATCTGATAAGGCACACAGAATATATGTTCGGGCAAAGAAAAGCTATGAATCAATCAGGATACCCAAATCTTTTATTTTATGATTATGCTCCAGAGGACTGGCGCGTTTGGTGTAGGAAACCACATCGCACTTGCCGATACTCAAGGGGATTCTGTTGCGCTAATGCCAATCATCGGTGGATTTAATATTCGTGTATATTTTAAAATCATCAGCATATGACAAAAAATTATAGATCAACTCATTGAGAAGGTGGTTGAAAGAAATATTGAACAATAATGGCCCAAGATTCGAACCCTGCGGCACACCTGATGTTACGACGAACAATTTCGATGAAAATCTATTATAAGAAGCTTAACATTTTCTTTGGGTCAGATAAGATTCGATTAATGGAAGGCGTAAAGGACACATGCCATTAGAATCAAGTGTTGTGAGCAATATGCCATGATGAATGCAATCTCATGCACTGGGTTTTTATTTATAATATATTATAACTATTATACTGGATCACTCAAGGGCATTGAAGGAGATGGTAAAGAGAAACGTTATCACTGAATATACTGAACATATTATTCAGTAGTTTATGTGGGAAATTAAAACAATAAATTAATGATACATAACATAGCTTGATGAATTAAAGGACGGCTTCCATAAAAGAGTTCCTGTGTATTCTCGCTGTGTTGCTGCTTGTTAGCTTACTATTAAAAGAGAGGGGCATGTAAGCCAGTAGTAGCGCTTAAGGATTAATGGTCAATAAAAAACTTTAACGTTGTGAAAATATTGAAATGAAAAGTGTTATTCAGAATTTAATTTTGTAAAGAAACCAAGTCACAAAGTAATACCTTTTCGGTTTTATTTAATTTAATTATTAATAGACATTAATATAAGGCAGACAATTTGCTTGGATACGAAACCAAAATTATTCGATTGATGTTTTGAAAGATTATTTGTTTCAATTCCATAACACTGGTCAACAAAATTTCAGATTTATTTTGTCCCACGAGGTAATCTGGATGAACTTGGTAGTGCATTTTACCCTTATCTCATATCTGTTTTCAGAATTTTTCTATCAGGCAGGGTTTCAGAATGACAAAGCCTTGCAATTTTGTGAAAGTATATATTATATGTGCATAAATCATGAAAAAATGACGTACAAATTAATTGCAAAATGTGCTGATATATGACTTTTGGCTTTACTTTGCATCAGAAACATCTCTCTTTAGGGTCCAGCAATAGCGGCATAGCGAGTTCCATTTGCCTTAGTATCATCGGCACTTTCATCATGGCTTAGTGTCATGTTTTGTGGAGGTTTAGGCAGAGGTAATTCCGGACTGTGAGGTACTGGTCTCAGTGCAGATGGAATATCAAGATATTTTACAGTACGTTTGGATTTAGAAGTCATACCACTTATATTTGTTAGATAAAAATAGCTATCGGTAATATGATCTGATGGTTCCCTCCAAATCATAGGAATAGCAAAAGGCGTATGTCGTTTATCTTTTGCCAACGCTGTAAAAAGTCTGACACACGTAACACAGCAAACATGGGGAGCCTGGCTTTTGGCTTCATCACCTACTTTACACTTGAAAGACTGCCCTTAGCACTTCTTAAGGAGGGGTGTGAAAGACCGCTTTTGATATTAAAATGTCAGTTCGCCGCAAGTGTAGCAAAAAGAGTTCGTTTACACATTCCCTTGGCATTTTTACAAGTGATGAAATGTTTCACTACAACTGTATTATTTTTATTTTTGATGCGGTTTCACTACAATTGCTTGAACGCAACACAACGCAACTCTCTTTAAAACGTTAACAACGTCAGCGTGTATGTTCATTCACCGAGCTCCAGCTGACAAATGAAATAACAAGGGATGCTATTTAGGAATGGGAAATGCAGGTCTTAACACGTCAATACATGTTCAAACATTAACCATTGCATGCTGCTTGATCAGTTCCGAATTCTACCCGACAACTGTTATAACGTCAAGACATGTTCTCTTATGCTACATATCTATGCATGCATATTTTAGGGGGATAAGCGAATATCCTGGAACATAAAAACTAAGGGTGATGGAGAAATTCTCAACACATAATTGATTTCAGCATGCAAAAGTATATGGGAATCAGGCTTTTTTGTGCTTGGGACAAAAATTAGCATTAAACGAAACATTGCAATAGTTCATGGAATTACTTTCGGATGATCGTTATTCGCGTGAAGCAAATGTTTAAAGGGGACATTACCATTTTAATAAGCGTATAGATCTTTACCATGTGTTTACGCCATCAAACACCTGATTCACCCCAGCAGCCAATTCGCAACGTAAATCGGTAATGTACTAACACATTACCATAAAAGCAAACGTTTCCATAATAGATACCGTACTACAAATACATGCATTCTGGTAGGTAGAGTGTAACAAAAAGCAATGCGGAGAGGACAAAACAAAATAAAAAGGAATTGAAAACATGCTATTTGCAATTGAGATTTTTATGTAATTATTTATTATCGTATGTTATGCAAATATATGTATTTACGTGTAGTAGTAGTATTTAAACTATCCAAAGAAAATAGCAATTCTTATTATTTTTTACTTATTTATCTATTTTAATGGACGTGTATGTTGTTTGCACATATTTTACAAAACGTACTTTTTACATGATAATCTTTTAAAAGAACTAATGACCCAAGCGTTATCAATTGATATTTCGTCATCTAGACTTAGACTAATATATACAAAAACTATTGCCGCGATCTGTAATCTTTCTTTGAAAAATTAATATGGATTTAGGAAGCACCTATTGCGATTCCTATAAAAGTCGCACTTATTTCTCTCAATTTTGAGTTTTCCTTATTAAGTCTATGCACAAAACAAAACAACTTCAACCTAAAAAGATGTGAGTTTAATTGTAATGTAGTTATTTGCGATGTCTATGTACGAATAACAATACATAATGTCTCCAATTCTGTACCGTTGGATAACAGAATTAGGGATATTGCACTTGTATGTAATTATTGTTAGGTGGCTTAGTGATCCACACACACATATGTATTAGTCGGTACGCGTTGGTATTAAAGAGATTAAGTTATTGAGAAGAAAATTTAATTTGCTCAGTTTAGGGTAGGATTAATATTTTATTACCTCAGCGGATGTAGTACTTTAGTGAGAATGGCGAGAGGAGTTATAAGGCTTGGGCTGTATGTAACATAATATCATTTTTGGGGACATAAATAATAGATAATTGAAATGATCATTCAATAAAAGTACAGGTTAAATAAGTTGAGCATTATTACACCTATCTACTATCATAAACAATATTTTTAGACGGTCTAAGAAAATCATAGACTGAAAGACGGTGGGATTTTAGTTTCATTTGATGTTTGTTCATTATTTCCTTATCCTAGAAACCCTGAAATATTTGGAAAATCTATTAGTTAAATTGTTGCGGTTCAGTGAGCGTGACGAAGTACCCTCAGTTAACCGGAACGATTGAGTAGTAGCTATACATATATCGATATAGATTGCAACCCGGAAATTAGTGTCCGGTGGTTGGTTTCATCATTTAGCTTCGGCAGCCCATTACACTAGTTAATTTGAAGTTAATATCTAAAATACTAAACACAGTAGTATTTTTCATTAGTCGGTCCTGTAAATGGTGTTCATTTGATTAGTTTATAGGCTACCACGTTACCAATCTATTCCATCAATAATTTCAAAACAAACATTCATCCCGTATAGCAAAATTAAATATATGAAAGGGTTTCACGGTCCACCGTACACGGCAATAATAAATTCGGCACTTTGATATTTTTAAATCACATCAATTCGCCCGTATATCCGACATGGAAATGGGATCGCAAATCAGCTGAAACTTTCTTCTCTTCCTCGCACAAAGAACGGCGAGCGCCTGGGGTCGCTAGTCCGGAAACAACCTAATCTGTTTCACTTAGTCTATCCATCTTCCGTCTTCTGTGGGACCGTTCGCTGTTGGGCCCGCATTTTGCTTCATTCGAACAATTCTTTGATCGAGCTGCGTTTGGAAAATTCCCTTCCCTATCTTCTCATCCAGCCTAAGACGCGATCTCATAGAGAGCGATATCAAACTATGATGTATGAGTATCAAGTCAGACGTGTACGGATTTCTGGAAAATATGTATTTATATGCCTTTACATGGATTATGTACCCTCGTACATCGTTAGAGAGGATTATCAAATAAAAAAGAAATTCAAACTGATGCCGAAAATCATAAATACGCCTTGGAAAGCGGTCCGTGTTACCTGTACAATAAGAATTCAAATCCGAAAAGAGCTTGCTTCTCTACGGGATTTAAACTCTACGCTGGGGATTTACTATTTCTGTGGGGAGAATATAAATCTAAAATAGATGAAATAAAATAAAATTCATTTCCCCAAACAAATTTTTCACTTTCTTTTCCTTTATTCCGTTTTGGAAAAAGCAAAATACAGCTGCGGTGTCATCAGTTAGTTATCGCTACCTCTTGAGGGCCAAGGCTCGTTGATTTGAATGCGAATGGCGTTAAAGCAGTCCGGCTAACCCTACTCAAATCGAGAGACGTGGTAAATTCCCCTTTCAATTGGAAATGTGTTAACGCCCTCTATCGCAAGTGTGCCGCAACGTCCCGGGAAACTTACGGTGTCGTAGTTTCTGTGTTTGACGTTTGTGTCAGCGGTTATACAGTGCGGGGCAAAATTATGGAATAAATTCATTAAATTTGAAGCAATTCGTTTTTCGGAGAAATGCACGGGCATGTCAATTTCTTTTAAAAAGATAGACATAGATGTTTTTATAAATGTTTACTTCTTGACGGTACACATAAGAAAAATGTATACGTAAACAAAAAAAAAGATCCTGGTAGTAGATAGACTATACGGGTTGTAGCTCACTTTCAAGATCACTCGTGCCCCAGGTCCCGCGGTGGTGCTTTCTCGCGGCTAACTTCATGGTGGAAACGACTCCGCGGTTATATCGTCCCCCAGGTCCCACGCGAAGACTTTTTCGCGGGCCACCCAAGTTGTAACATGAAATTATAGCGAAGTCAATTTCATTTCTGCATTTTTATAATGCCACCTGCATTTCCAATGTAAACAATTTTATCTCAACATTAAAATGGACAATTGCTTATGTAAACAATTTTTATCTTTCTTAGAATTTCACGCGAGCACGTGGTCTTTACGTACCGCATCCTAACATAAACAATCGCCGCGATAATATAAACAAATTTCCACAGTTCTTGAAATTAAAGTGTGTAATCAAGTTGTAACATGAAATTATAGCGAGATCAATTTCATTTCTGCATTTTTATAATGCCAGTTGCATTTATAATGTAAACAATTTTTATCTTTCGCGGAATTACAACGTATTTCATAATATTATACAACACATAATTTGAAACAGAGGTTTCTTTGCGAGAATGATTCATCAACAAAAGGGAAAAGGAATATATTAATTACACCAAATAGGTACCAACCCTAAAAATCAAAATATTTTGGATAGGGGTTCTTTGAATACATAAGCATGCACGAGAAGAAACAATTTAAATGGCTGGAATTGAAATTTTAGTTAATTTAAATAGAGTACGAAATTTGAAAGCTATTACAATATAAAATTACATACAAATATACAAGTTTGCTTAAATACCATACTTACCCAAATTGTGTGTAAATGGTTGTGTTCCACCCCCTATTCTCAATATAACGAGACTAGTCGCATCACTAGTTGTTATATCATTGAAGCGTCGATTGGTATTTTTGAGCATTATGTGGAAAATATCATCAGACGCTTCAATGGTATAACAACTAGTGATGCGACTAGTGAGTCATATTGAGAATCGAGTAATTCGCACTCGGTTGGCAAAAGAATTGTGTAGGCACTCGAATACATAGACTCGGGTCTGAGAATCGAGTCCAGACTCGAATCTGAGAAATCGAGTCCAGACTCAAGTCTGCGGAATCGAGTCCAGACTCAAGTCTGCGGAATCGAGTTCAGACACGAATCTGCGGAATCAAGTCCAGACTCAAATCTGAGAATCGAGTCAAATAAAAAGTTACAGGTAAATCCTTTACTGAGGTATAACTGGTTGCCTGTTATGTCACGAATGCATTGACGGTACACCCAGGAAAGGAAACACCCACTATATATGTGTGTATAACGGAAAGTAAAAATAAAAAATACCCTTCCCACCTCGATGAGTGAAGAACTCCTGGATACGTATTTCGGCAACTAAGTTGCCATCCTCAGCAGAATCTACGAAGGA
>JARFOC010001290.1:704080-726818 GCA_031763485.1 Osmoderma eremita
AATTGTTGTTAGCTGTCTCACTCTTGCCCTGTTATTGGATTTGTATCTGTTGGGCAATAAAGGTATTATTATTATTAATTATACTATGGCAGTATAACGGGCTGTTTGAGCAATGTATGGGGACGCAATTACAGTCAAGAACCTTAAACTCCCCGAACAATATTCACTAAACAGTTTTATTTTAAATTTTCAAAGATATTAAGCATCATTTTAAAACGAAAATTTAATAATAACATAGTTTTATTGCCGTTGACGTCGCTTATTGTTAGGAATAAATTTTGGCAGGCTATCACGCAAGAATTATTAATACTACAAAGAAATTTTGCCGGAAATTTTGAAATGAAGTTGTTCTATCCGCTTTTTGACAAATTGTAAAATCAACAAATGCCTTTGTTTTGACCAAGTAACATAATTTTGCGCCTACTAAATTCGAAATAAAAGCCAATATTATTGTAAGATATACATAAACATCTGCGTACAAAATCAAAGTTATATATAGAAAACGTGATTCGAATTAATAAACAAACTTACAACAGCCTCCTGGGTCTACTAAATAATATATTCAGACAACATAAAGAAATCATAATCAGTTGTTGTTTAAACAAGTCTTGCGCATGTCCGAACAGAAGCCACCCAAGTTCAACCTTGGATACAAAAGAGTGCATCCTCGAACAAATATCTTCATTTATATTATCGAACGTTGTGGTATGCTATTATATTCTTCGCGGAAGACCGCACTTTTCCAGGGACACACCAGTATTTCGATCGCACTCCAGGATAGCGAGAATTTTTCGCACTCATTACACACCGTATTTTAATAGAAACAATGAAAAGATGTAATAATATGTGTAGTAATAACAAAAAATTACAGGAATTTCGATTGGATTAGTAAGACAATTTTTACAAACCTGTTAAGGAGGCTGCTTTAAATTAGTGCATAAATTGACTAAATCTCATACATTTGTTAACGCACGTCGAGCTAAAGATGATTCATCGCCAGGTACTTGGACCCCACTGTACTTTTTAGTGTAATTATATTCCTAATGGCAATGTTTTGTTGAGCAAGGTAGATTAATGTTAAAGCGAATCGTTTTCCTTCAGAGTCTTTAGTCTGTAAGTTGCTATAGTCGAAGTCAGTATGTGAATAAAATTATTGTTAAAGTTGGTTGGTGCGTTATTTTGTTTAAAAAATAAGCAGATTTAACACAATATTCCAATACTTGAATACAAATCTTGCGCATTTAGAACCTACAATTTGTTGCTGTCCATATTTGTCTGGTCATTTGTAAGCAAAAGTATTACAATTGTGTCAATTCTCGCAACAATTTATTTTCTGTGTAGAATATTCAGCGATTCGCCGTGTGGCGGTAATTTTCTTTGAGTTTTGCAACGTGGGAAAATTCCGCAGCGTACAGTATTACATAGCTGAAACATATTTATGGACAAAATCAGAATACATCAGGCTTGTTACGTGTATGTATTTCCATTTATCATCACCGCTTTATGGTAGCTAGCTTTGAAAGAATGCAAAACGTGGAAATTCACATTTGCTTTTCCTCGTGCAATGAGAAATGAATTTACGTCCGATATTTCAAACCAGTTTTTGCTTGTCCCGAGCGATAATTTGTGGTAAGGTTTTCTCTAGCAACCCTGGAAAAACTCGACAAGTTGGAGTTGTTATCGCATCCTGTACATATGGATCGGATTTATCGCTTTTAGATTCGACCCTTACGTTTTAGATTTATGGCATTTTTTTCACTTTGAGCGTTAATTCGTTCTTGTCGTAGAGATTTGTGTTGCTATGCATGTTTTGGCCTAGAAAAATTCGAAAAATCCTATTTGGCAATACCAAATCCAGAAATAATTGTTGATGTCTTGAATTGTTTAATCTTTTAGTGCATTTCTTAATTCGAGGTAGCTAAATTTCACATCTAAAAATTAAAAAAGACACTATTGAATTCAAAGTTTGATAAAAACAATATCTCTATTTAGAAAACATATTAAATTTGATTTCGATGTTTAGTTGTGTAGCAAGCACGTAATCCAATCATTATCGTTTATTTTATTTTACGACACACAAAACGAAAACCAATAACGACGTGGGATATAAAATATGTGGCCTACTGTTACACGACCACTTGCTGTTATGATGTTATGTACGTGTTTGTTAGGAACCCGTAACAATAAAACAAGTATTTTGCGATGGAGAATTGTGCATGAGTAGCATGCATCGGCTATGAATAAAATCCTGCTGCGAGCTGGTTTTAATATCCAGATTTTATTATTGCGTTGCAACATGAGGAGACAAAAACAAGTGGTCTAATTATACACGGTGTCCGGCTGGTAACACAATGCTAACTTTAGATGATTTGAATCAGGCGTGCCCTCTCCCTCACCAGAGTTGTGATCTGGGACTAGCCAGTTGTAGCCATTGAAAGTTTGATGTATGTAAGTCACAACTTTTGGCTGATATATCGAATACAATGGGGAGCATACAATACAATACAATAACTGTACATTTCCGCAGAAATTCTAGCTGTAAAAAAACTCTGTAAATTCGTTGTTATGGTGGATTGGACCACGTATACATGTGTTCATACATACGCTTCAAAATTTTCTGGTGTGTTATTGCGTCATTGACAATTTTCCTCCATTGTGCTCTATCTCTTAATAATTTTCTCCAATTATTTATGTTCATTTTTTCAAGTCTTTCTCCACTCGTTCCTTCCATTTCACCTTGGATCTTCCTCTTGGTCTACTTTCAACGGGATTCCATTCTGTTATACTTCTTATCGCCACTTTCTCCTCTCTTCTAAATACATGTCCATACCATTAAATTCTACTGGCTTTATAAGTTTTGACAATATTTTCTCCTTTCATTATCGTTTCAATTTCATGATTCGTAAGTAACCTGTATTCATCCTCACCAACCTTTTTTAATTCTTTTATGCATCTTATGATTTTTCTTTGAAATACTTTTAGTTGTTCTTCTTTTAACGTCAGACTCGCTGTTTCTTCTGCGTATGTTACAGGTCTAATCATTGTTTTACAGAGTCCTTTAATAGATTGTTCTTACTGTAAAATGCCTTATTGCCTAACTGGATTCTTGTCTTAATATCTAATCTTTCGTTGGTTCTGCTTATTAGTGTTCCTAGATATATTAAAAGTCTAGGAATTCATGATTTTCTGTTTTTAAACTATGTAAAGGTTTTTCTCTATTCGTGTTGCAATGCATGTATTTTGTTTTATTTTCGTTGATCTCTAGTCCTCTTTCTTTGGCTTTAACTTCTATTGCTTGAAATGCTGTTAGATTATCTTTTCTCCTTGCAATTATTGCTAAGTCATCTGCTTATGCAATTATTTGATTTCGGAAATACGTGGATTCCCGAAATACGTGTCGTTACGAATTAATTAATACTTTGTGCGGGAGGAGTAATCCGAACAGTGTGTTTATTGTGCTGCCCCACAGTCCTTGCTACCTTTACTTAATAATAATAACAGTGAATGTCCCTGGCGCACTCCTTTGTTAATGTTTATACTGTTTGATGTGCCCCTTCCAGTGTTCACTATTGCTTTCGATTCTTTCACTGTCATTTTTACAAACTTTACTACCTTTCTCGGTGTCTTTATCTTCTCCAGATCTTCTATGATTCTCGCTCTCTTCAACATATCAAAAGCATTATTGGAATCCACAAAAAGTACATATGTGTCCATGTCATGCTCGTAGCTCTTTTCAATAATTTGTTTTAATATGTGTATGGCATCTATAGTTGATTTTCCTTTTCTATATCCAACTTGATATTCTCCTATTATTGTGTCTGTATGTTTCCTTAATCTTTCTTTGATTATTGCTGTTAGTACTTTGTAGACGGTGTTCAGTATTGTTATACCTCTGTAGTTTATACATTTGGTTAAATCTCCGTTCTTGGGATAGGTATTATCATTTCCAATTTCCATTCGTCTGGTATTTTTTCTTCTTTCCATACTCTTTTTACAAAACTGAATATTCTTTTGTGGAGTACACTACCACCTCCCCATTTTATTAATTCACCGCTAATTTGATTACTTCCAGCTGCCGTGTTGTTCTTTAATTTCATTATACATTCCACGGTCTCTTCATATGAAGGTATGTCTTCTAAGCTTTCTGATACTTCATATATTTCTGTTTCTATTTCTTTCTTGTCTTTTTCCTCATCTTCATACAGTTGTTATCCATTCTTCTGCTTCTATTCTATTCTATACATTTGTTTTGCGCTTTTTTCATATATCTATATAAAGACCTTGTATTGTTTCTTTTGGTTTCTGTCTGTTGTTTTTGGAAGTATAGTAAAGAGAAAAAGAATGCTAAATTGGTATCATGCGCGGAATAATTTCCCAACATGATAGTTTTTTATTTGCTGTTAAATAACCAAGCAGACCTATTCCTACTAAGCCCACTATCTTTAATTTAAGGAAAGAGTTCAGCGAAACTGGTTCGGTTGCAAATTAAAAAAAAAATTATCCCTCACGTAAAGTTTCTTTTGAAGTATCTACATGAGTATGCACGTCTGTGGAAGATAATTTTACGTTATCGGTGCGCGATATGGCTCCCGATTTAGGTTTATAACGTACATCTGTTAATAGTATTCACAACAAGAACGATTATAAAAGTTTCATATCGAAACATCAGGAACTATTGCCTGATGACACATTTGGAACAATGCAGTTTTGCGAATATGTAACAGATGAAATTAAGAGGCATGGCCATTTTCGATAAAACATATTATTTACGGACGAATCTTTTTTTTCCTCCTGTATTATTGGGTAGTCATATAGAAGGACCTTCTTTTTATCGACGGCGTCTTAAACTCTCCAACGTTCTGTTAACTTTTACAGAACCTTTTCCACTCATTCCCATTTTCAGCTAGTTTCTTTTCTAATGACGGCGTCTTAAACTCCCAAAAGTACTTACAGCTATTGCAAAATAACGTTCTTCGAACCATCCAGGCATTCCATGACATTGACCTACAAGGAGTATGCTTCCAATAGAATGCATGCCCAGCCCATAATACTTTGGTTGTAAGGAATTATCTTTAAGAGCAATTTCCTAAACGATGGATTGGTACTCATCCTGATAGAATTTCATGGCCAGCCCGTTTTGCAGACCTCGCCTCCTTAGAGTTTTTATTGCAGCCATTTAAAGCAGAAAATTTATGACTATGGAAATACATGCACTACTAACTTACAACTGCAAGATCAAATAGTTTCAAATATTAACCATGCGATTCTATACTCCTGTAGTATAGAATCGCTATTTTATTTGTGTAACAATCGTAAAAACTGCAGTTTAGTAGATACACAGTGTAGTATCTTAATCTAGCTAAAACTTAACTACAATTTCTGTTGGTAGTACTAAAATATAAAGAATGGAAAAGGTTTTGTCATATCTACACAATTGCCTACTTTTTCTCGCGTGCCTCTCCTCATTCTATTCTCGTCTCACATCTAAATCATAAAGTAATTTCCTTCATCGTCCGCTTCCTATAGAAAAGACAAGATAACATTAAGACGTCGTAAGTTACAACCTACGGCTGCATTTGTTCAGCCTAGTAATTTACGACACCCCGCTGAAAACCCTTTTCTCTCCCGTACCTAGCAGGGCTCTAAATCTTTCTACTTCTTCCTAAGGGATTTCTTTTGTAAGGAGGCGCTAACAGCGTATAAAACCGGTAATTAGTTCAAGTTATGAAAGTGTTCAAAGGGGGACGCTTAAAGTGGAGTCAGCCCTCATTGTAATGGGTGATGAACGCCTTGAATGGGGCGATTATTTGTGTAAACATGGGTAATTTAGGTAAAAGGAGTATTAACGGCACTCCAAAGAGGATAAAATTTGAGGTAGAAAGGGATCGTTATATGTAGAACAAGATCGTCTTCTCTGTTTCGGTTTTGTATACCCCTATTCTCCACTTCGCGATTCAAGCTTTGTAAAATCTTTAATTATACCAAAAATGTTTCTTTCGGCATACTCCCAGTACAGTTAAAGATGACATCCAGTTAGCTACATTTGCTGATGATACCGTCGTGTTAGTAGTGAAAATAACCATAGAGGAAACAGCAGCCAATCGCCAAGGCGCAATACACAACATAAACGCACAGACCAGATGATGACGTATTAGCCAATATAAAAAAACCTGACGCGGCGAACAGATGCAGTGCCGGCAATGGGTATATCCCTTGCCGGCACTGCCTCTGTTCGCCGCGTCAAGTATAGTGGCATAGTCCGTTAGTTGGCCGCCCTCATGGGGAGGTGTTCCGTACTCCTTAGGCAAATGCTGACATAAATCATTATTGCTAAACTAAATGAAAAATTTGTACACGTCAACTTCACAAACATCACATTCTGTAGAATTGAATAACACAATTCCATGCAAAGTAGCCAAATACTTAGGTCGTAACTTGGATCCCAAGCTTAAATGGAATGAACATATTATAACGATCGTAGAAGAATTACGAGCAAGTGCTCAAACTGGTGTGGAATTACGGCCTTCAGCTGTAAGGCTCCATTAAAGAAAATAATTATAATTGCCTCCAAGTATTCCAAAGCCAAGTACTAAGGAATGTCGTCAATGCTCATTGTTATGTTCGCAACGAATATCTGCATCGCGGACATAAGGTGAGGACATAGAAAGAGGAAATTAAGAAGTTTGCCAGGAATCATGAACAGAGGCCCCATACATATCTAAACTTCGAAGTACTCCAACTTCTAATTAATCAACTTACAATTAATGCGACGTGTAGACAACCTCCAAGATGGTGCATACCGGGCAACGTTCTGCTAGATCAGAGCGGCAAAAAATCTACACACATGGCGGCCGAACTAGACTGAACGTCTCTCACGGCCATTTAGATCTACAAAACCAAAACTCTAGCGGCACTCGTAAGAGCCAACTGACAAGAGATATTGGACCCTGTAACCATATCTTGCAACTTAACATTAAAGGTTTACCTCGAGACAAATGCGAACATCTGAACAGAATAGCCGGAGATATAACGTTGATATCAAATCACTACAAGAAACCCACTTGTTAAATGACACCCAGCTCCAAGCCAGAGCGAAGGTGCCAGGCTATAAGGTAGTGGCAAATATTAACTCAGATATCCATGGAACTATAATGTACCTCCTGCAAGAGATTGGCAATTATTAAAACATTACTAGCACCCAAAAAATAATACTGAAATTATAACTATGGAGATTTCAGGAACGACAATATCAGCCGTCTACAAACCTCCCAATATTGGATGGCCAAATCCAATACTTCCAACCTTAAACCACCCAGGAATATATTTGGGAGACTTCAACTGCCACCATGTTAACTGGGGATACTCAACAATGACGAGAACGGAGAGAATCTATCAAACTGGATGGATAGGTTGGACCTCCACCTGGTCTTTGATGCTAAGGATCTGAAAACCTTTCATTCAGCACGATGGCAGAACGACACAAACCCCGATCTGTGCTTTGTTACAACTGATTCATCGCAAGTGCCTCCACCTCATACGAGGAAATTTTCCACGAAGCCAACACCGTCCAATTATTATCAATATCGGAACTCCGCTACCCTTGATAGAATATACACCTACACTAAGATGGAACTTCCGAAGTACGACAGAAAATATGGATTTTACAACCTCCAGCCGAAAGGGATGGGCCCTCCTACGACGACTAGGAGCCGCCACACCTATACTCACCATAAAACCTGAAATGTTGCAATGAATTTGTAGACTGCCATACGATAAATAAATTAATGCGGGGGCTCAAGAGTACTAAAGCTTTTGAGTTGGTGCAATATAGTGCAATAGTGTAAGTTCAGTGGAAAAACAAGCTAATTAAGTGTGTAAGACATGTTAGAAACTAGGATGCACCCTTGAGAAAATCCCGACTCCCATAAAGTATTACTTTGGATTACATTTAAAATGTTAAATGTCTTAAGATTAGGTACATTATGTTTCAGAAAAAAAATGTGTGTAGCTATGATACTATTTTCCTCATTCAGCCAAGTAAATATTTATATAATAGGCTCGTTTAAACAACTACATATGACGAATGTGTATACAGTTCAAGTGTACATTTAGAATTGTGTACGCATGCGTCGTATAATCACGGACTGTGTTTAGCTGCTGCTTGAACGAACCTACTAAAGCAGGTGAAAGTTGCAAATGGTTTGCATAATGTCCACACGATGGCAAAATTTCGAATTTTTTCATTTGATCTACTTGGTACTCTCTTTCTCTCGTAATGCTTTTATCGAGTAGTCTAACTATGTTGCTATTTATAATTTCAAATTTGTCACCAAATCCGAAAGCTGTTCGTAGGTCGTTTCAACAACTTTACCTTGTAAACATTGCTTCAAAATGAATTTTTGTCGAATGTAGTTCTATAAGTTGGATCATATCCTCGAAGTAAAATGTAGGTGTAAATGCAAATTCTCAGCAAATTGGTATTATTAACACAGAGAACAGATTGTACATATCCCCTATCTTCATAACGACCAATTTAAAAGTAATTTTGGAATAACATACGATGTCGTTAAACCTTTGAAGCTAGGCATTTTCAAACATATAAGTCCTTCCAAAAGGTGTGGTTCAAAAAATCTCACTTTTATAAGAAAGACTTTAAAATATCTTAGAAATTAATGACTTTAGGTATAGAGTGCTTAATAAACATGAAAGTATCTATAATAAGAAAGATATATCATAAGAAATTAATGTATTTGACTATTGACTCACCCTGTATTCAGTTTTGACAATTTTGCAAAAATGACACTGCTATAAAATTGAGCATAACTTCTGAAACACGCTGTATAATTCAATGGAATTGTATATTGGGGGTGTAAGGCACGAGCTTCATCTAAATCTGAAATAATATACAGGTGGTCCATTTAAGAAAATTATGTTTGGTTCACCCTGGTGATATGGAACAACCTGTATATATGAAAATAATTTTAAAATGTTAAGTTTAATGCTGTCTACAATTTTCGTAAATAACTTTCTTTGATATCTTATATGGTAACGGATATATCGAGCTTTACCACACTAATGCATCACCCTGTAGATTTCCACCATAATTGGAACTTGACAGATATATTTTCTGACTGGGTAGCATTTATAAGCGAAGCCAAAACTCCGTAGGGGAAAACATTTTTTCCTTTATTAATTTATACCTGATATAACGTCCCGTGATTGACGTAGATTCGAATTGATTTTTAAAATTACATTTCCGCTCTTAATTCGGAATGGAAAATGTCTCGAGTCGAACGGATACAAACGGAATTTTTCATTCCGAAATATACGGAAAATGAAGAGTCACCGACGGGGGATCGTTTTCAATTTTCGATTCAATACACTAAAGTAAATCAGGGATAAATGGGCGGTGGATTTGCGTGTTTCCGACAAACAAAAGTCGCTCACTTCAGGTGATCCGACAAACGCGACAACTCCAAAATAAATCCGATTTTCGGCAGGGAAATCTACTCAACATTGTGCACGGAGAACAATATAACGCTTCGCTCCCTGCGTTTTCGATTACTTCGCAATCGTCGACGCACATATACGCATACAAAAACAGGAGCGGGAAAGCGCTTGACTAAATAATGACAACTCTAAGCGGTGACACCTATCGGACCCTGCGTGAGTTTGACATCGAAACCGTTGGGTACTGGTGATAAATAGTATCATTGTACTGTTGAATGGAAAATATGAGTAGCGTAATTCAGTTCGGTCGGACAGTTATGATTAAGAGTGGACGGGAAACGTACGTGATGGGGAGAACAGAAACGCATGACACCATAGCTGATATGAGATGAGGGGTATTCCCATGCTAGCGAACTTTACGCAGCAAAGTAAAATAGGAAAAGCGAACGATAAAAATGGAGTTCATGTCAGTACATCAGTATTACACTTGGGAATGTCAGATAGAAAGACAGAGGGCAAGCTGAATTGTTTTTTTTTTCTTTATAAAGCTTGAGAATGTAGAAACGATTATTTGACTTGTTTCTTTATTGTAGGCATCGCGTTTTATAACTACTCAAATGTTTAAATTGTATAGTTAACCCTTTAAGTCCGGAACTAACTATTTATTTGAAATTTCCAAATGCGATTTAAAACTGCACAGAAATACTCAAAATGAGAATTAAAAAAATTTATTCAAAACATCTTTCGAAAAAAATAGTGGTTACTCTAGACGACCAGTAGGACTACCAGATGAGTATGAGCATATCTCCTATTTTTCCAGTATATATTTGAAACTCGCATACATATACCGAATCATCTGCTCGTACCCATACCTTGTAACCTCGCTTCGTCGGTTTTGCCGGCATGTACTGTTTCATGCATGATCTGCCTTTCTATTTGTTCATGTTTTCATCTACAGCTTGGCATTCCCCGGGCTGCTTGTATGTTCTACCAAGTGTACTCATAAGTGATCCCATTTTATAAAGTTTATCATAGTTTGGGTCACCCTTTTTTTGATGTAGGGTATTGTCAGCAAAATGCATGTTGCTTAGTAGCCAATAAAATCTGTCGCTAGAAATGACTTTGGAGATGCAGGCATCTCTGATTTCTTCTTGAGTAGACCAATAATCTTTTAGACTCGGGAGCTTCTTTACACCCATCAGCAGATTGACTCCCAAAAGCAACTTCATTTCTTCGCGCGTAGTTGGCTGGAACGTTCTAGTTACTTTATTTGTGTTTTTCTGGATAGCATATAAGTTTGTATGAAAGAAAATCGAGTCCAACAAATTGTTCGGAAATAAACGCAAAAAGTAACGTCTAATGGACGCTCAATACATTCGTCCATGTTTACTTCATTAGGAGTATCAAAAGGATGAGGTTCCTCATAAAAATTATGTTTCCACCAAACCACGGGTAAGAATGTGTGTACTGGGGTATCTTGCCGTTGAGCTATACGTGCAAGGGGTTCATCGTCGCATTCAATTTCCATAGCTTGAGGCAAGACATCGCTCGCCATTTTATTATGCAAAGACAAGTTTCCGTCAACTTTATCAATATCGTCTTCGTCTCCGGATAAATAGTCATCTGCTAAAGATTCTACATCGGATGGAATTTCGGAAAGGATAGCATTCACCTAATTCTCGTCCATTGCGTTCAGCTCCGCAAATGACCAATAATTTCTACCTGTAAATATAGGAAAGACGCACAAACTTATCTAGCCCCCTTGTGTATAGTCCTGGTGGTTACTCCACGAAACCATAATATTCTACACAATGTAAAACTGACAAAGTAAATAAAATCGTGAGTTCAAACCCCGAATGTGTAACCATGAACTCTCTAGTGTATTACTCACCGGTCATTTTCAAAGTTCACTTATTTATCACTAAAATATAAACTAATATTGTTTCTTGTACATGCACCTGTTGATACTCGCCAACGACAGACACCACATAACACACAATGCGCATAAATAAAGTGTAGCTAGTTTTTTTCCCAAAAGATGTCACTTCATAGGTTATGCTAACGCTGTGGCTAGACCATAGCACCTTTGGGATTGACCCAGCATATTTTTAAATAGGTGGTTACGGAGTCTAACCAGTAGGACGCAAAGGGTTAAGCAGTTAAGTAATCCGAGAATATATGACATTTGTTCCTTCAAGTCCTTTCTGATGCGTTCACGAACCAGTTCATGGATTGATAAATTCGCATGTCCCGTTCATGTATTGATACATGAACTTGTCAAAAATAAATGTGTGTTGGAGCGACTTGCATTTGTTAATGTAGTACCCAAGGGCCCCGCAGAGGCGCTACACAGGTTAGGATTCTCCATAGGTGATGTGCCAGAGATAACTCATACAGAAAAAATCAGAAATTTAGCAGCCCAATATTTACCAATGTAAATACACCTTTTTAAATAGTTTTGATTGCTGTATTAATAGGATATGAAAGCTTAGTAAAGAATTTGTATTTTTTATAGTGAGAACTAAGCAAGAATGCGTTTATTTAGTAATTTATTGAAAACATATATTTACTTAAAAGATATGAAATAAAAATAAGAAAACTGCAGATATCACTAAAATAAATAATTTAAAACATTCGTATAAATTAAAAGAAGAACAACAACTATAGTAATAAATTGTGGCTTCTTTCTTTATATAAATCCAATAACTTTGCTTCCTCGGTATTTATGTTTTTTTTTATTATAATAAATTCTAACATATCTGCAATTAACGTAACATAAATTTCATTGAATCAGGTATTTGTTTACTACCAATAGAACAAGTTTCTTCGATACTAAACATAAGAGAACTTCTTTGCAAATGAGGCAATTCTAAAGTGCGCATAAGTGAGCAGATCGTCCATACGATCCACAGCATCTCTCGGTAGACGAATTTGACAATCCGCCGACTCGTTCACATACGCGTCCACACCTTGTTGGAACAATTTCAGGGGACTTGAAGCAACAAACTTATGAACATTTCTATTATAATTTTTTCCACTTCTCTTTGAATTAAATTTTTATTTAAACATTCTGTTTCTTATCGGTTCCTCAATATAAATATATAGGTGTATCATCATAATCAGCAGTTAAAGGCAATGGTTAGCCTTAATGGCACTTCATTAACATAGAAATTTTTAGCCTTTAAAGCCTAGCTTTTGCAATAACGTAAGCCTTCTTGCCTTAGGTATTCTATTTTATTACAGACAGTATCTCCAGATGTTATTCACCTTTTAAAATATTTTTGCAATGTATTATTTATATTTGTCATATTTTCATAGTTTTCTTTAAGTTCGGAAGCATCGCTTTTTTATCTTTTATTAGGTCAAATACAACAAATTAATGGTATTATTGTCTCATTTAGGAACACTAAATACTTTCTTGCAAACCACTTTGAACTTGAGTTTACTATGTATGAAAAATCATTTTATTTTTAACTCAGAAAAGAACAGCTCTTGGATTTGCAAGAAACTAAAGTAATAAATAAGTTTTGCAGTGACCAGTCATTATTCGATTCAGTGTTTTCCATTCTCTTTTATGGGGGTTAAATCCTGGAGGACGCTCCCTTGGGTCTACTACCAGGCGCAAATTGTCTGGGTTTGTCGCTGCCCTTTCCTTCAATCATGCTGACTACTGATCAGTCCTCCAGGAGAGTTTTCGCGACTTCACCTGACAGCGCGATGTGAAGAGTTCTGATGCATAGGAAGTTTGTTATTACTACAGTATTTTTGCCATTCCTTTTTCAGCGCCGATTTGAATAGTAAGCGGGAGGTGGAATATTGACTAGTACCGGTAACCACTGTAGAGGGGTGGACCTTATGGCTCCCGATATATATTCCTCATAGTTTCGTTAAATTGAGTTCAACCACACGGGACAAAAATGTTCCTGACATTTTGTTTAAAATGTTGTTTCTGGTATTGAGTTTACCTGCAGCTTTACGAAGATTACTTTGTAATGGAAGTGACCTGTCTATTATCACGTCTATATATTTTGAAGCGGGATTGTAAGGAGTAAGTTGAGAAGTGCCATTGGTTCGTAGTCTTTAGATATATCCCCTGTCTTACCGGGTGCGAGAGTGGCCACGATCTTTGTTTGCTTAAATATAGGAGGAAGTTATCCTATTCTTAAAATGTTGTTGTGGAATTTTGTCACCCATAACAGGGTTTGAAATCCGATTAGGAAATCTGAAACAACTCCATCCAAATTGACAGATTTTTTCCAATTTAATCTCTTTCAGTCCTTCGATGCTCTCTGAGGTAGTGAAATTTAATAAATAATATCAGGCTGCTTGACCGGTTTTGTTAGTTTTTGTTAGTATGTTATAATATTTGCATTTATTGCATTCATTGTTTGAAGAAATTACTGGTAAAGATTTGATTGGTTGTTGGAAATATCACATTCTATTCTATACTTAGCTTAGTTCCAACAGGCAGCTCGCGTACAGTTCGTGATCACGTGAACCAATCGGAAAACGTATTTCAGTTCTCAAGAACTCCAATCTGTTACCTGATTGGTTTACGGCATCACGACGCGAACACATTTCATCTAATTAATTGAACGAAGTTTGTTGTACATGGCAAAAGATTTGATGTAAGTTGCTTACGTTGATAAGTAATACAGTAAGGGCACTTAACACACGTTAACTGAGAAATGCTTTTTGTTTACTGCGGACTATGATTAGAATCGATGGTTATAAACGTATTAACATTTCCGAAACATTTCTTTTCCGAAAGATATGAAAATATACACAACACAAATAGAAGTATAAGTACGTATATAAGCAGTTACTCAACTCTTAATGATGTCTTCAATGTTGTTACAACTTTTTTTCTGTCATAACAACCTTGTGTCATATACATACGTTCGCACATTAAGTTTCAACCCGGTAGTTATATGCGAGATAGTTTTTATGGTCGACAGTAAATCAAACCATCCGCTTTTAATATTAATCGCCTTAAAAGTCGTAAAACTGTAACAAGTCGGGTTACATCCGCGGACACACTGTTACCAACACTTCATATAAATACATTGTATAGTATTTGTATTTGCCTTGATGACCGTTCTCCTTCCAGACTTTCTGCACCGTTAATTCTCCTTGTACAACATCGGTCGGAAGTTCGGCCGTACGCAGTCGTAAATTTTTACAGCGTATACCGCTATCGCTGCATGTATGTACATGAAAATCTACGTTCGTATGACGTTAGCACGTGTAAAAGGAAGTTATATGGTTTTGTATGTGTTATTCATGTTGAAAATGAAGGTATTGCGAACATTTTTATCCAAATATGTAAATTATTATCTTTATTGCATTGTTTTTTTTTGTTTTACTAACTTGGGTGTGCTGAATCCCAAAATTATATTGGTTTCTTTTGGCATCACGACAAAATTTAGCTTCATAACGTATGCTCCTTAATGAAGAGTCACTAAAACTGATATAAAATAAAGTACAAAATCATAACAATTTATTTATTTAAATACGGCAATTACATGCATAAATAATTACTCATTATTTAGTAAAAATAACTGTATTAAAAAAAACAATTTAACACATAGCTTTCAGGGAATAAATTTCCGCTTGTAGAACTTTCTGCTGTATTGTCTGTTTTAGTAATTCCTTTGAACATTGCAACAGTGGCCTGCCATCATGTCAGGATTTTATCTTCCTTGGTACCGATCTTCCACAGTTTTATTGGTAAAGTTATCGCTTACAGCGCATAAATTCTCTGGAAATCCGTCAAGATGACTATGAAGGAAATGTAACTTTATACTCATGTTGCAACCTAGGCGGTAGAAACTTTCAAGCCTTGTTTAAACCCAATCTTTGTAATCGCATGCTTTTTTGTTTCCAAGAAAATTGTTGGCAAGCATCGTGAATGAAATCCAGCCCTCTCTCTCAATTTCATCTATAGTGATGATGAGATTTGGGTCCCTTATTAAAATTCTAATTTGCGCCAACGGCTTCAATTTTTTCGTAACCAAGTCGTAGAAAATTTTCACATATGTACTGGAAGCAGTCGCCTTGCAAATCTAAAGCTTTAACACATTTTTCAATTAGACCTACTTTGATGTGGAGATGTGGAAACATGATTTTTTCTCTGTCCACTAACGGTTCGTTTATACTATTTTCTCTCTGTAACGTCCAAGAATATTATGGAAGCCAGTGATTCCGATTCTAGTGTTGGTTTCTTGCTCGATTGTCCCAGAGGCTTAGAAAACATGGGAAGTTTGTGTATGCTTTTGGGATCCAAGTAAAAGTTTACCATTTTAAGATCTACACAGATTCACTTATGGTCTGTATATTTTAATAACTTCAAACCCCTTTTAATGTCTTCATATGTTCCCCTTAAGTAGACTGAATAATCAATAGGAATTGATACACATTTACTGTACGTTTTTGATGCTGGAGTTTCTTCACTTCTTGAATGATGGATATTTAATTCTACTACTTTATGTTCTATAACTTATAGACGAATATTTACAAGGTTTCTGTACTAGATTTGAGAAGCTCAAAGGAAAACTTCTTGCATTATTACGAAAAGTGGGGTGTGCGATGCTATTGGCTGTAATTTTGGAAAATTCCAGATACTTAGAAGAATATAGTACTTTAAATGTGTTTACAAGGTATGCGTGATGAATACAATACAAAAGTTGAATTGGGCGGAAACACATTGTAAAATAAATTAAAATGCGTCTACTTCGACAGTTATTTAAAAAGATTAAATGAGTAAATGCATCCGTTTGCTACACCCCTGAATAAACATTTCATTCCCAACTGCGGGGAATTGTAAGTTGGGAAATACGCGTCATAATACTTAAAAGGTTCGAGGAATATACCTCCCTCACCTTAATCTCTATACAAAGATACTAAATTTGTGAATGCATAGATATTCTAACACGAAAATTACATGAGATAAGAAATGTAAGGTTTGACTAATTTAATATATGTCCTAATTAAGGAACGCCGGAACATTTACATTTTATAGCAAGACTTCTACTGAACTGCTGCTTGAACTGTCGATAAATAAACGCCACTTATTTGGGTGATATTGAATAAGTTCGATCTCGGTTAGAAAACCTGACACATTGTTACAAAGAACAAACCCACAATCGTGTTTAAATTATTGTACAAGATCACTTTTCCTGCTACGGTAAAAGGTGTCTTGGTACCTCGCTCGGGTAAGTTTCTTTTTCTCCTTTAACCTTATAGACCCAAATCTCTTACTACACGGGTTGAGTCAACAAAATCTACGTTTATATACGAGAAAACAAAATATCATGTTGTCTGAAATAAATATATAGTTGGAACCGCAAAGCAAATGCTTATTTCAATTAAATATTTATTTCACACAACATATGTATTTGTTTGCCTGGATTTAAACGTACATTCTGTTCGCTCAACTAAATGGGTTTTTCGGTGTAATCATTCAATCCCGCTTGAGTAAAACGTGGCGATCCAGAATTAGAAATTAAATCTTCATTGTCAAAATCAACGTCTGGCTTATGCTGATAGTCCTCGTCCTCATGTGAAGAAAGCTCTTCATAAACTGGCATAGGTATTTCATCGAAATGAGCCACTGATCGAATAGCTGAGGCAAGATTAGATATACAATTTTATTCTTATTTCTCTTATAGTAACTCAAGGTCTGGACTAAACAAAAATAGCAGTACCGATATTTCGGCTCATATGCGATTTTTGCAACGCCAATAGCTAATTTTTGGTGTCTTTTCTGGCATATTGTCGTAAATTTTCCACACATGGTTTACACACTTTGTGAGAAGCCAATAACTTGTCTCCATCTGCAGATCGCACGCCAATGCAGGCCAAGTACAACCCAATGGAGGTACTGCCACAAATACAGCAGAAAGCATTGCTGCAGCTGCACTATTGACACATTTTCGAATAGATATGACGTATTTCCATCACTGCTAACTAACTGCATGCAACTAGCATTTAATATCATGGCTATTTAATTTTAAATACACCTGAAGTCATTAACATTTTCTAAGAAAATTCCCTAAAGCGTGACACCTTGACTTAATCGGCTAATTGGAATTACCTGAATATATTTGGCTTTGATTTATAATTGTTTTAGAATTTAAGTAAATATTATTGGGGTAGAGTTTTATATGATCTATATGCATTGGCAATGTATTTCAATTGGAACTATTTAAACATTTACATTGACTAACCATATTCGAGAATTGGAAAATGAGCAATACGGAAATGCCATGGAGGAGAAACTTGAGGTGCGTGAATCGGAAAAATGGGTTTGATATTTAAAATCACCGTGCCAACGTTAGTTAAAACAGGCGTCAGATTACAGTTAACAGAAAAAAATTAATTGTAGGCTTGTGTTATTGATTTGGAGTTATCTGTGTGTAAGTCGATGTTTTGTTTTGTTGATGAAATAAATGCTAAATATGCGTCGTGTATGACATTATGGACCAGCTTTAATATATCGTAAAACTTATAATTTTATTATGCAATAGAAGTACTACAACCGAAGCGAAATTTTGCTCGATAGAGCTCAATAGAAATAACAAATCTGTAAAAAAAAACATATAAACCAGCTGATATTTACACTTCTGTTGGAACATGTAAATTTAATTTGAAAGAAACTTCAAAAATGTGCTGTAAATTGTAAAATCTAGAATTTACATATTTTAATGATTTAATGGTATTGGAGCTTGAGATGCATTAACTTCAAAAAGTGTATCAATATTAGGAAACTGATTCATATCCATGCCAATGTTCCATTTATCAGAACCTGGGCGAATAGAAAAAAATCACACTGAAGCTTATTATAACAATATTAAACAACACCGAAGGAAAAGTCGCTTGCTTTCAATTAATTATTTTTAAAATGAAATCAAACAGAGATACGCGAGTTTTGACAAAACAAAACTCGATAAAAGATGCGAGATGATGTTCAATCTCCTTTAAGTGAGTTGAAATATTTGGGGATGTTACAGATGACATTAACAAAACATTGAATCTAACATACGGTTATAGATACTATAATATTGGTAAATACATAGTATTAAATTACAAAATTCTTTACATGAGGGAAGGATGAAAGATACCGTGGACACGAAAAGAAACTTTAAACTGATTGTAATAAATATATGTAAGGTTTTTGGCCATATCTACTTTAAAATTTTGCTTTATATCCAGATGTAACTCTTCTCGTTTGCCCTCTTACGGCGAGGGGAGGCAGTAACAAACCGTACACTTGACACACACACACACACACACGATATACACAACCTAATGTAGATACAATAGGCCTCAAGGCCACAGTGTTTTTACGTCGATCTGTCAGATGGTAATAGTGTTGCTAACAGCTGCCCTCTTATCCGCTTTTGTTCTGTGTTATCCAGAGTATTTTCGAATTTGAGGGTATTATTAAGAAAAGGCGTCATAATTATACGGTTCAAAATTATAGAAATAATAGAAAATTCTTTTATAAGTACAAAATTAATAACAAAATAAAATAACGCATGAAAGACCAAACAAAATGGTGGCAATAATTGTATGGATATTCATTGAAGTACATACACAAAAAGACCTAAGACCCTCGATTTAAAACACAACTTCAAAATGCAGGCAATTCGATATTAAAGATTCCACTCATTGCAATTCATTTCAAGTAAAATGTATGTTACCATTGAGTAAGAAAGATATACATACTTCGAATAGCAATTCTGATTACAATGATGTTTGAGATAATATTTGAATTACAACATATGTATTGTAAATTTAGCAATATTATTATCCTCAGTGTAGGAAAATCAGCTTGACTTCATTCTTTTTGACTCACTCTCTATATTCAATCTCTGACATCATACATATATGCCATACTATTTAACAAATTGTAACTCCTGTGTATAAAGGATAGACTTAATTCCTACTTCTGCATATTTAAATACCTAATACACATCTTCACTAACATTTAGTGGACTAGGATAATAATAGTGTCGAGTAACGAAACAATAATACATAAAAGACAGCATAAGTAGTTCCACTTAAGAATATTTATTTTGTAAATGTTGACAATAAATGGCTTTTTATCGTGTTCAAACCATTTAAAACACGGGCGAGAATATCATTTCAACCCGTCGTCTGTCGATAAATTTATATATATCCATATACAGATGGTTAACGGCTCGTATAGTCAACCAAACTTTAAACCTCCGTTTGTACGTGCTTACGCAGAATATAATTTCAGATTTGTGAATCAAAATATTAAAATAAACACTCTTTCCCTTGAGAAATAAAAGTATCTAATTTACTTAAATAAAATTTCCTTTTATATGCGAACAAAATAATGATTCTATTCCGAATATAATAAATAAAAAAATAATCTAAGTCTTAACGAGCGTATCGATTTTATATGCTATAGGGATGCATACTACATCGCTACTACATCACTCACTCACTCTTCCACGAACATTGCCAAAGTACATAGACATGACATCAGCCGTTAACAATCAGTATATGGCATATTTACATTACGCCACTGTCTATTGTCCTACATTCATACTTATTATAAGGCAACTTGTAAGCCCCTCGCCACGTTTTCTGGCTGACGAACGACTTACGTGTTCCGAAAACATCCCTCCTGGTCTTAGCGTGTCGTCTAGGGAATCCCCGTGGTCGCAATTAATAAAGATAAGATAATACACGACAGTAGCGTAGCACAGGGCCTCGGTTAATTCTAAACGTTACACACGAAAGCGCCGTTTTTTATTTTTAATTTATATTTCGCACTTTTCTCTTTTTCTTTTATTACTGCATAAGTTAATCGGCATAATTTACAATCGCGTGATAGGCGAACGGAGGACAAGCGCATTGTGTAAGATATAATAAGCGGAGGTCGGGTAGGACGTAGCGCGACTGAAAAAATATGAAGGCTGAACGCCACTGAATTATACATAATTGCGCGTATCTACGTGGAAATATGAGTTTCATGCCTTGAAGGAAATCTACGGTATGTATTTTCACCCTATTTCTCGTAAATTTCAAACGTCGACGTAGAAGGCGTTGGGTAAAGTGAAAGAATTTGGAGCTGGATATCGGAGTAGTCGAGCGACTGCAACTCAAATAACGCCGTCAAGTTTCATATTTAAGGAGGAAAGTTCGAAGTAGGAGGCGTGATTAACTTTCGGCTTATTTAATTACTGTGTAGGTTATGAATTAGTAATTATCCCTCAAGTTGTTGGAGATTAATCTCTTATTTATTGACAGGTTTTCAATAATGTTGCCACATCTTTGTAGATTATATTACAGTTTAGAAAGTTTATGGTTTAGCCATAGAAAACAATTCTTAACAACATCGAATGTGAATTTTTATATCTAAGATAGATCTCTTATCTGCAACCGAGGAGGACGTAAGAAAGAAATTAGAAGGCATATTTGGATAAGTCGTGATACTGTAACCGACTTAATAATGATATGGAAAGAGCAACAAATGAAGAAAGAAAAAATAAAGCTTTTGTTTATTGTTGCTTGTTGTGATTGTAAAGATACGAACACAAATAATGAACGGGCTTACTACGGTGTACATTAATTGTTATTACACAGGGTGAGTTGTTTCAGATGTTTAGCATGGGGAAACCAGCGTATATAAGGACACGATTAAATAGGAAAGAATTGCAGTTTTACGAGCTCAATCGAATGAGGCACCCGTTTTTTTCGAGAAAATGCCCCTATGCGATACGAAGATCGCGCATCCTTAAGTTCATTCTAATATATTATACTTGTCTATGATAATAACAGAGCTAGAGGCACCGAACGAAATAACAAGAAAACAGTTTCTTCGAGATATCAAGCTAATAAACGAAGGCCGTTCCCGCCCATGCCCAAAAACCAGGATAGATACGCTCTTGTATAAAACACAGTAGCACATATTTTTTTAACAGAATTCTCAATGCAATTCTTTAGGTTATTCTCACTGGCGTCTTTTGCTTTTCGTCTACAACTGCCTAGAAAAACTGATACAATACGTTTCTTTTTGATGCATTATACAGTTATTCCCTTTTGAAAAATACCATTGTATGCTAAAGTAAAATTGGCGAGAATTACATAATATAAAGCCCGAAATAATCAAATATGTGTATAAATTTTAAACTGAGCCTCAACAACTTCCTAATGGTGAAACCACTTATACATATTTTCCTATATAGGATGAAATGCTAGTTAATTAAAATGTAAGATTTAAAGCGTATGGATGCATTAGACATTTCAATATTAAAACAAATACGAGTGACAAACAAACTATTCACCCCACGACGAATCTTGCAATATTTTGGCCATACAGGTCAAAGCGTGACAGACGAGGAAAAATAGAGGCTAAACCACGAGCCAGAGCATCTACAAAGTGGCTTGATCACATAGATAATACAACAGGCTTCCACTGCATACTTTACTTAGAGATACCCAGGAGAGGCAAGCGTATGGATGCATTAGACATTTCAATATTAAAACAAATAGGAGTGACAGACAACCTATTCACGCCACGACGAATCTTGCAATATTTTGGCAATATTTCAAAGCACGACAAACGAGAAAAAATAGAGGCTAGAGCGCGAGCGCGAGCATCTACAAGGTGGCTTGATCACATAAATAATATAACTGGCCTCCACTGCATACTTGACTTGGAGTTACCCATGAGAGGCAATTTTGGAAAAACACAGTTGAATTAGACACAATAACACGACTAAATGAATAAAATGAAAAAGTAGATTATAGATTACAAGGAAATTACAATACTTTTTTACCTTTTAATGCTTTATATGTATGTATATCTTTTTGCTGGAGGAACCACTAAACTTCTATGTACATTGTGTTTGCTAATATTTACACCTCGTCGACTTCACCCCACTTTTTGGCGAAATTGATTGATTGTTGATGCTAAATTTTAAACAAAAATAATATCTTTAAGTGTAGAGATCTGTATAACTTCGAGATATTAGACGGAATTAAGTGATTTACTCATGGAGTCGATGATATACTGTTATGATCTTTCTCGCCACCTCGTTGTGTTTTTGTTGATCTTATATTATCGTTGTCGAATTTGCCTGCAGTATACGCGATCATTACATGCTATTGGTTGAACTTATTATCGGCTGCAAATTAAATTATCAAAGTGAAGTGTCCCTGTCTATTCGATCTATTCAATAAGGTTAGTCAACTAGAACTCTATACGGTGGGAAGTATAGGTATACTAAGTCCAGCCAGAGGCAGATAA
>JARFOC010001291.1:0-26503 GCA_031763485.1 Osmoderma eremita
TTGCTGTTGTGGCCATATATGCTGCTTCTTTCAATTTTCTCTTGAAGTAATGTTCCTCTCTTGCTAGGATTGTCGCTCTATTCCATTCAATCCTATGTTCTTCTTCTCAAGCGTGTTGTGCCAAGCGCGATTTTTCCGTTTCGCCCAGTCGAACCAGTTTTTGATGTTCTTTGATTCTGACTTGCAGGGGTCTGCCTCTTTCTCCCATGTATGCTCTTCCACATTCACACGGTACTTGGTATATACATTTTGTAGTTTTTTGGTTTTCGTTAGCCGGCTTAGTTTTGGTTAGGGTCGCTCTGTTCGTTGTTGTAATTGCTGTTCTAACCTTGTATTTGTTACCCATTCTCCTAATTGTTTCTGATAGGCCATTCACATAGGAGATTGCTGTCCTTCACACCTTGCCTTATAGGTCTGGGTCTTGGTCCTCCTGTGCTACCCTATTTTTTCTTGCTTCTGCCAGCGTCTTGTTCGTATAACCATTCTTTTTTAGTGTGTTTTTTATGTTGCCGAACTCCTTTTTCCTATCTTGTTCTTCTGAGCATATGTTCCTGGTTCTATCATATAGGCATCTGGCTACTCCAATTTTTACATTGTTTGGATGGTTGGAGTCAAAATGTAAGTATTGTCCTGTGTATGTAGGCTTTCTATAGACTGTGGTATTGATAGTGGCCTTGATATACCTATGCACCAGGGCATCCAATAACGGTATCTTGCCTTGTGCTTCCACTTCCATGGTGAATTTGATAGAGTTTTCTATATTGTCTAGATGTTGTAGGAATCCGTTTATGGCTTCTTCGCCATGCGGCCATATTACGAATGTGTCATCTACATACCTGAGCCACATTTTTGGCTTTTCGATGTATGTATTTATTGCTTTATCTTCAAATTCTTCCATGCAGATGTTGCTCAATATGGGAGATAGTGGAGAGTCCATTGCCATGCCAAATTCTTGCTGATAGAACATGTCTTCGACCAGGAAGTATGTGGTGCTCACACATATGGACAGTAGTTCCATAATGGCATTCACACTTAGTGATGTACTATCGTGTAATGCGGTGTCTGTGGAGAGTCCTTTTCTTGTTATTGCCAGGGTGGGTTGGGTTGGTACATTAGTGAAGAGGCAGGTAACGTTAAAGCTGACCATCATGCCTTCTTTTTCAGGGTTTTTACGTTTTTATGGAGTGTTGTGTGTTGGATATAGCCGATTGTGTTTTCCCCGCTATGGGTGTAATTATATCCAGTAGGAATTTGGCCAGAGGGTGATATGGGGAGTTTCTGGAACTGATAATTGGTCTTAGAGGGATATCCGGTCTATGGATTTTAGGTACGCCGTATAGATGTGGTGAACATGATGGAAATAGTCCAAATAACAACAATTCAAATGTCAAAAATCTCTCGTTATGAGTTCAATATCTTTCTTAGCTGATGAAGATGCAAACGAATGGTTTCATCATTCACATTAAACCTTTCTGCAAGCTCTAGACATGTTCTACAACCTGTTGAATATCCTCGTTGTTAATGATCTTCGGTCTCCCAGAGTGTGCTTCATCTATTAAGCTGAGATCCCCCGAAGAAAATTTTTTGAACCACTTGTGTGCTGTACGATCACTTACGGTATCATCTCATTGGTTGCCATTTTCAATTATTTAAATCTAAGAATTAAACAAAAAAACACAAAACGTGTATGTATCTGATAAAGGAAGGATCCATATTAAAGTAGATGACAAATATCAAACAAGTGCGAATTTATCTGAAAGTATTACAAAGAATTTAAATCAAGTACATTTTCAATTTACTCAATTAAAATTGCAATGAGTTTTAATTGTTTCAATCAAGGAGATCACAAATGAATTTTGAGCAATCAAATTTTATGGCGCTATTGTCTGTACGTTCACATCTCAATTACACCAGCATCTTAACCGTTCAAATTAAGCAATTACGAGACATATGGATCTGTTATCCTTATTTAAGTGACCTGCTGTTTCATTGGCATGAAACACTTCGCAGCGCTTGTTATAACTACAATCGCCCGTTACGAGAATAGTTATGGTGCTCCAGTAAGGCGTTCTAGAATCCATTTGTCGGCGGTTTGGAGAACATTGGACGTTGGGGGCGCTTTTATAAAAGACGCCGTTTAATTTATGGTCCAATCGAGTAATACAACACGCAGTCTTAAGAATTCCCGTGTTTATTAGGTATGCCTAGTTGTGAATAAGACTGCATTATATCGGATTTATACAATGAAAGGTGGTATAATATTGCCGCATGGGTGCTCAGCGTTGTGCATACAATGGTAGGTAACAAAATTGCAACAGTCCACGCCGTTAGTAATTCGTAATTTCACTGTAAAACGCCAAGGTATAATATAATGCAAGGCTATATGAATAATATCCGCGTACATAGTTACTGTGTGTGTGTACAGATTAGGGAAATATAAAAGCAGCACATTCAAATAAGTATTTAAAAGACTACTATGATCTTTGAAACATTAGAAGAAAACTCTTTAATTTACTCAAACATATTCTTACTAAACTTGTGATGTCATGGAGTTCTTGATAAAATATTAAGAAACAGCAGTGGTTTTTTGTGTTGTATCTATAGTAGAATAGCTATGAGAGTTCTGGAACAAAATCCCATAAGATTTAAACCCAAGGGTCTCAATTCACATTTTATTCCCTCCACTACCTACCTCGCGGCTAACTAGCCGTTCTATTACAACAGATAACCGTTCAATCGCAACAGATAGTCGTTCTATCATAACAGATAATCGTTCCATCACAACAGATAGCTGTTCAATTGCAACTATCTATCAAAAGCACTTTGATGTATTTTACTAAACGTCATTATTGCAGGGAGAAAATAAAATCTGCCTTGCCATGAAAAGAACGCGCTGTCGGGGCAATTGTTTCCTATCAAGATGCTGCAGCGTTTTAACGAATACTCGTTAAGATGTGTGTAAATCAAATAATTTTTGTGGTTTTGTGCAGCTGTAAAGGCGTGAAAATGAGTAATTTCAGAAGCGCGATCAAGTTTTCGTCAAATGAAGGCAATCAGCTAAATATATACGCACAAATACCACTCTAAACTGATCTGGAGCTATAAAACCATTTTGAATATAATAGGGGCGTCCAACAAAGTAACTCTAATCAGGGTCCCAGGTCGCCTCCTCATTCAGAGTAATGAGGTAGCCGACACCCTTGCAAAAGAGGGTGCTGCGGGTTGTTTCCAAGGTCCAGAACCGACAATTGGCATATTAATTTCCTTAGCCAAACGACAAATTTGTTTCTGGCTGAAACAGAAAGTACCCCAATTTTGGAGCAGTTCTCCTAGTTTGGTAAATGCGAAGGAGTGTGTTTCATCCAATCATGTCAAAACCGGAGAATTACTAAACTTGATCGTAAAAGGATCAAAATAATTACTTCTGTGTTTACAGGTCACTGCAGACTCGGAAAACACCTAACACGGAACCGGGGTATCGGAAGAAAAAGGAAAAAAGAGGCGAAAGGAAACGTCAAGAAAGTTGGAAGAAATTGTGTTAATGCGTAGACTAATCAAAGGTTTGGTTATCTCGAATAGAATTGGAGTATGCGAGATGACCGTATTGACAATTTTGCATAAATGTTTGTCGATGAATGCAGCGCGTTGCATTCCAAGAATACTGACTCCTGACTCGTTGCGAAGAATTGCGAAGAAAACTTGGCGGCTTTACTTCTGACCAACACCTTTTATACAAACTTGTAACAGGCCATGAAACGTGGGTGTTCCATTGGGATCCCCCAAGAAAACAAGATCCAATGGAATGGATGCACAAAAGATTTCCACCATCCAAAATAACAAAGACGTAAGCATCTGCAGGGAAGCTGATGACCTCAATTTCTTCGGATAATCAAGGAATTCTTTGGATTGATTGTACGAAGAAGTGCTTCACAATTGGGAGCATTAGTGCTGGCGTCAAAAAATGATAATGTTGTGAAACTTTTTTCCAAATAAAACAAAGTACATTACCCCTCATTTTGCTCACGTTGTTCGACGTCCTTTAAAAGTGCTTTATTTCTAAATTTGTGTGCAGCTTGTATAGTGTAGTGTTTTTTGCAGCTGTATTCTGTCTTATTAAGAAAACGGTGATGTGATTTGTTTGTCACCACAGCGAGCAGAGATTGTTAGAAAACCCGGAAAATAGCAACTTGCCAAGAATCAAACAATCAATTTCAAAGCTATGATGGTTATGTACTTATGTGTTATATTTTATGTGATTTGTTTCGTTTGAAAATGAAAACATGCCTGCTGGGTCTTGTTGGCGACACACTAATAGAGTCAATTACCGGAGAGGCCTACAAAGAAACAATTAAAAATTTAAAAGTTGCTATAAACAAAAAGAAGCCCTAAAATTTTGCCAAAAAAACTTTATTGTTGCACGACAATTGCTGAGTTTTTAGGGTTCACAAAGTTCAGGAAGAAATGAACAACTGCGATTTAGTTGAATTACGAATTACTTCCCATAGCCGTGACCTAGCTCCATAGAACAATTTCCTCTTCTAAGCTGAAAAAATATGTTATTTTTTTGGGTTGGGTTATAATCTCCCCTTGTTAAGACCAAAACAGCAACGTTTGGACAAATGATTACTGTTCATACGATATGAGTTTACCGTCTCCTTTCTTCTCATTGTCCAAGGATGTGTCCAAGTGATTTTGCAAAAAAAGATTTTTTTTACGAATGAGAAACAAGTCCGTTCTCTTAAAATAATTCAACTGGTGGCATGAAACAATGTTTCTTGTATTTAAAAATCTATTCATAGATTCGCTTAGAGTCAAAGATGTATCTATGATGGTCCCTCTTCAATTTTCGATTTGTCATCGTGTTGGTAATCCTGATAACCATTTCGAGGTGTTATGATTTGAATTTTAAATATGAATTTGGAAAATACCAAACAACAGATACCTAAATGTCGTCATTTTTCATACCATAACCACACTGTGAGTGTTGCTTTTATCACCGATCCAATGGTACTGGTAAGCATGCATACATATAACCAAGAGCTACCGATCTAGTTGCATACAATCACCACACATATGTAACATAAAACATAAAAGCAACTACGTTTATGGCGGCCACCGTTTTTTTTCCAACTTTTATTACGGTCACAGATGGATAGTTTATCGTGCCGACGTCTACAATTTCGCTCAGGGTAATAGAAGTAAACTATTCAGGAGGAATCGTAAATATATTATCGTTACAGTTAATACGTACCTCGCAGCGTGATATTAACATGTTGCAGTCCCACGTATACGTTCAGATTGGCGTGGATTTTTTCCTTGGAGAAGGCACGGTAACTGCTAGTTATCGATTGAGTTCCAACGTGCCAATTCGATCCGAATATTGATACTAAAAAAGCAATCCCACGATTACAAATATTAGAAATAAAATAGGAAAAGTTACTTTAATGGTAAGTTTACCTAAAATGGTAGCTCCCACGAATAAGCTTAAGGTGACTGTAAAAAAGGTTGAGAATTTCTGGAAAAGAATAATGAACAACTGATTAGTTAACCGGGATTTAGAAAATGTACATATTTAAATAATCATTTGTGAAGTGAAGTGTTCGAGTGAATCCTTTCTAATTTAAGGACCAAGAGCGGGTGAACAGAAGAAAACAGTAATTATAATAGTGATTACTGATCACGTCTATTAAAATTGACATCATAAACTTAAGCTTAAATAATGTTATACAACAACCTTATTTTAACGATGTCGCGCTTGGATGACGAAGTAGGTTTCGTTAATGAACGCCTGTAGTGTGAGTTTGAGATGATTGCTCTGTTCTTTATATTACACATATGATACAGACAAGGTTGAAAATTTAGAAATGCCTAAACAAATAACTAAAATAATAATCATTAACTACTATAAATATAAATCTGCCGGGATAGTGTAGTGGTAAGAGCGCTAGACATCTGTGAAGGATGTCGATGGTTCGAATCGATTTTTATAGAGATGGGTTGCAGCAAGGGTGGTTGGTACTTCTTCGGATACCCCTTAGTTTTCTGCTGCCGTCTTGCTGCGAGGAGAGGCAGTGACAAGCCATATACTGGACTCACACATACACACGTACGCAAACCTAATGTGTGATACAAAGGCCTCAAGGCCGCAGCATTAGGATTAGGCATTAGGTCTCTGCATTAGGATGCAAACAACAACTGAAACCGTTAATATGTTAATTAGAAATTAATAACGAATTTTAATAACAATAATGAATTTGGATTCTTTTTATTTATGTCAAGTCAAAAATAGCTCCACCAGGATTCCTGGTAAACTTTATGAATTCACTCATCCGCAGCAGATTGTTGATGCTTTCGCTACTTCATTTGCGAATAATTTCCTGCCCTCAGATTACCAGCCCACTCTGCCTGATTGTGATTCCAACTTCCCCCCGATACATAGTCCACAGAGAGCGCCTTCCGATGTTCTCAAGTCTATTAATCGCCTAAAAAACAAATCTACAGCGGGAGTTGACAATATTCCATCTTTTGTGGTTAGGGACTGTGCCATTATTTTCGCTCCACTTCTGTGTAAATTTTTTTATCTGTCTTTGAAGACTTTTGTGTTTCCGGCTACTTGGAGAGTTGCCAAGATCTGTTCAGTTTTCAAGAAGGGTGACTAAAGCAATAATAACAACTACAGGCTAATCGCCATTATTTCAACGTTTGTGAAAGTTTTTGAATCTGTCATCTACACTTTGCTATCGTATAACTGTCAGTCTTTTATTTCGCCCTATCAACACGGTTTCATCACTAAGTGATCTACGATGAGTAACATTTGTACTATTACACAGGAGATGGCGGAGGCGCTGGATGCAGGTACTCAGATCGATGTGGTCTATACAGATTTCAAGCGAGCTTTTAATACTATCGATCACTCTATGCTTTGAAGACTTTTGTGTTTCCGATTACTTGGAGAGTTGCCAAGATCTGTTCAGTTTTCAAGAAGGGCGACTAAAGCAATAATGACAACTACAGGCCAATCGCCTTTATTTCAACGTTTGCGAAAGTTTTTGAATCTGTCATCTACACTCTGCTATCGTATAACTGTCAGCCTTTTATTTCGCCCTATTAACACGGTTTCATCACTAAGTCATCTACGATGAGTAACCTTTGTACTATTGCACAGGAGATAGCGGAGGCGCTGGATGCAGGTACTCAGATCGATGTGGTCTATACAGATTTCAAGCGAGCTTTTAATACTATCGATCACTCTATGCTACTGCGGAAATTGTCTCGATTTGGTCTTAGTCGGTCGTTTCTCTTGTTAGTCCATTCGTACTTGGATCGCAGGTTGAACAGCATTTATTACAATGGCTATCAATCAAGGTCATTCTTGGCTAGCTCTGGTGTCCTGCAGGGCTCCAACCTCGGTTCACTTTTATTCAACTTAGGTATTAATGACTTGATTACTTCAATTGCCTGCTCTGTGCTTGCCTATGCAGACGACCTGAAGATTTTTCATAGAATTGATGCTATTGCTGACTCTCAGTTCATTCAATCCCGCGATGTTGTGTATGAAATTCCTCCATACCTTTCTGTTGTGTCGTGTTGTGTGATGTGAAATTATTTTATGTTAATTTACAAGATATAAAAACAATAAAGGATTCTTTGATTTAGTAACATTTTTCATACCCGTTAGTTACTCTTATATCCTACATAACAGAAACCGCCTTTACCGATTGGGCCTCGGTTATGAATGGAAGCTCTAATATTAAATTTAAATAACAATCGTATAGGTGGCAGCCCTGTGCGCATTGAATTAACCCTAATGAGAAACAATTTCATGGTAGCGACAGCGTCCCTGGCACACGAACCCAATACGATAACATTTTGGAATCACCACAAGATGCTGTAAAAGATCATGGCAATATGTGTGTACATATGTGATATTTGCGAGTATATTATTACAGAACACTATATCACATATATTCCTGTGGAGTCTACACTGAAGACGAATTTACACTTTACGTCTTTACTGTACACTATAGATGATTCATCCAGGGTGAAAACTAAGAGGAAACATTTATTTTTGATGTTCACTTTGTATGAAATGCAGATGAAAATATAATTCACACTTTTCACTGCCAATGAATTGACCGTTGTGTATATCTAAAGTGCAAGGTGTAAATTCGCCTAACACATGGCCACAATCACACTCTGGACTATAGGCTAGGCCTCACTCGCGTTTCCAGAATAGACTTCCGCCATGGTTAATCTATTCGATTGAATGTTGATCAAGGAACACATTCGACAGGATCAGCGATGAGCTAGAAATTGTTTGGGTTGCTACGAGATTATTTCACACTTGTTTAATATCAACATTTTCGCAAAACAGGTTCTCAACAAAAGACCAGGAGAGCTTTTTGGGTTTAAGACACTTTGAGAGTTTCAACAATCATTATTCTTCATTTCAAATCTATCTAAATTGTTTAAATTAGACACGCTAGTAATCTAATACCATTTCAGTTGACGCAAAATCACTCGTCTGATGTAACATCAACATAAATGAATTTCCTAGAAATAGAAAATTTTATCTCGTTCTCTCCTGGTGTAACAAACAGACAACAATAACAATGGTAATAAACAGACAACAACCAACAAAGCAAACAGTCACTATCGTTTCTACGTTGTTCAAATTCGATCGCATTCTCTTCAGATCACCCATAAATAACGGCGCGGCAGCGAGGAGAAAGCTCCGGCGTACCCCGCTTAGGCAAACACGACGCCGCATGACTCTCGCGCGGAAAAAAAGCGCCGTAATTAACGATAAGCGATTATTTACTGCGACCGGGAGATCGCTGTTACCACCGTGGGTCGACTCGACGGTTATTAATCCCGACTCTAATCTACACATACATACATAAGCGCAAAAACATTTCGAAACGTCAACACAAAACCCGCGGAACAAATCGCCCCGCGATCCGTGAGATTTACGCGATTTGAGACAGCAAAGGGCCGCCGGTAAACATAGACTAATTATATCGTCGCAAGCACGCCGAGTACTGGGGTCGATTGCGCAAATTTAATGTGTTTACCTTTGAGAGACTGTGTTTTAGGAGTTTTAATGTGATCGGTAGAAACAACTGTCATAATAATCATAACATGGACGCGCCTTAAAAGTGAAACTTAGGAGCTTCATCTACGGTCGTATTATATTATATATTTATGCCACAAGATTTGTTAAAACAACCCCGAAGATTATAAGAAATAATATTGTCACGAATTTAACTTTCGGACATATGTTCGATAAAATTCAAACAACACTCACTGCCTACTTACGTTGATTCCGTTGATTAATTAAGCGCTTAAAGAAATGTACAAAGATACTACATAAGAAACTCCTAAAATGTGTTGGACACAATTTAGCAGATGAACAAGCGGCATATAGTGAAAGAAAGCAAACAACAGATAATATCCACATAACCAGGACAATGTGATATAAAACATAAACTATAATATACAGAAAGAGAGAGAAACAAACAAAATCAAACTTAATGGGAGGTAGAAGGGATCAGAATAAATTTTATTGGCATTCCTAGTCATATGGGTCAATGGAGCTCTAACTACTGTATTTGTTCTCGCTTGTGGTACAAAGAAGGTGTCCGTGGAACGAGTGCCATGCATTGGAACCGTAACCAACACCAGCCAATATGTTCGCAGCATCAATATCGTTGTTTACTAGCTTCAACAAGAACCTAGCACTCGCTAATTCACGCCTGGTGGCAAGACTTTGAAAGTTATGTTCATCAAGCAATTTTTGATGATCAGCGCCGCGGCTAGGATAAGTAAAAGTCAGATACTTTAAGAATCTCTTTTGCACTCTTTCATAAGCAATATTTGATAAGTGTAGTAAGAATACCAAATTAAAGAAGCATATTCAAGTTTTGATCTGACTTATGTAAAAAAGTTTCTTTATCGTGTCCAAGTTAGTGACGGTTCTGCAGGTTGGAATGACGAAACTTAGCAATCGTGATGCAAACTGCAGTCTGTTATCGAATATGACACCAAGATTCTTGACCTGTAGATGCCTTGGAACTGCGAGCTGGCCAACTGAATTTTTAAAAACCAGTGGGTTATTCGAAGTAGTATAAGTGACAATTGCGCATTTCTCTATACTGATTCTGATCTTATTGTTTTGACACCATTCATTAATAACATACAGGTCATTCTGCAGATGCTCAGTATTCGCAAGAACTCGGCTGCTCACTGCCGACAGAAGGTCGTTAATGTAAATATTAAATAAGAGAGGGCCAAAGTTAGATCCTTGCGGAACACCCGAAGTAACAGTGTAGTTGTTGGAATAAAAGCAGTTATAGTAGACGTAGCATGACCGCTTATCTAGATAGGAAGCAATTAAGTCGGTTGTGTTCAAATTGAAACCGAATGAGGATATTTTAGACAAAAGTATGGTGTGATCTATGGTGTCGAAGGCTTTGGCTAAATCAGCGTAGATGACATCAATTCAAGATCACCAAAAACGAATACCAAAACATCAAAAGTTCCAACGGTTTCCGCCTTCTGGTTTGTACTATGACTGAAGTGTTAGATCTTTAAAATGCATTTTTCTTTTGTGTGTTTAAACGAAAGCGATTGCATAATAAAATTATCATAGATTTGATCAAAAGGGTATTTGCCCATAAGCAAATACTTATTTCGGGTTGGTGGAGGGCGCATCCAACTTATTGAAGTCGCATAAAATTCTTCCGCACATATTTTTTTGCATTTATACAATTACACATCCATACATTTATTATAATGATAATAATAATAGAATATATTTGGCCCAACAGAGAAACTCAAAAAGGGCGTTATAAAACAAAAAGAAAACAACAATACACGAAATAGCAATACATAAAGATCATAGAGATGTATAATATATATAATAATTGAAATGATTTAAGTAAATGCATGCGTATCTGCTGCCGTGGAAAATAAAAATAAATTTAGATTTAAATTTAGCCCAGCTACGGCATGAAGACGTCCCTGTAGATTATGTTGGTATTCTTGGACGAGTGAGCGATGGGAGCACGGAGCAAAATATTTGTTCGGCCAGTGGGAATACCAAAAGTTTGACTTGTTCTTGAAGCCAACCGTGGCATCGCAAAACAAATGTTTCCAAGAAGATACGGGCAATCAGTTCTATTGCTTATCAAATTGTGTACAAACAAGCTACTTGTTTTACATCTTCTTGATTGTAAAGATTCAAAACCATGCCGTTCTAGTAGACGTTCGTAATCTATACCACGCTCAGGGTAAACTCCATCCAATTTGAAGGATAAATATTTAAAAAAATTACGTTGGACTCTCTCGACGACAGCACTACGAGAGGCATAAATCGGATACCACACCGATGAGCCATATTCAAGTTTGGCTAACACGAAGGAGTAATATAAAGATTTAACAGCATCTAAGTTATTAAAGTCCTGACACGTGCGTATTATAAAGCCCAAGGATCTGGTGGTTGACTGAGGTGACTAAAAAATATGCTTAACAAAGCCAAGTTTGCTGCTAAACCAAATTCCTGATGGAAAGCGACATCCCATCAATGAAATAGCTGGAGTTGATTCGGCTTATCCTCCTCGTGTAACTCACAAATCTGCATTTATCAATGTTCAGTTTCAACTTATTAACAGTGCACCAGTTATTAATATCATCAATTCCATGAAAAATCTTCAGGCCATCTGTATAGGCAAGCACAGGGCAGTCAATTATTGTTTACTTATGAGGGAATAAAAAAAATTCTAAGTAAATGGTTATACATCATTTCGAAATACAAATAGTTTGTTGTTCATTTGATTTTACCGTCTTTTATGTATTTATTTTTCTGCTCTCAAATCAGTTGCGGTAGGGTATAACAGTACAAGCAGAACAAACGATTAGAACGTATTAATAGATCTCGAATAAAGGTCACTTAAAATGAAATAGGAACTACCCACCAGGCGAAATTTATTATAGAAGGGAACTATTTAGAAAGAGAATGGCACACAATCGGTGAGTACTTTCCTGCGAATTGTACCAAATACACAACGTAGTTTTAAAAGGAGCAATCTGCCTGTTTCTTCCAGTACTTACGTAAATATTAAAAGTAATTTTAATAAAATACTTACTTCTTTCCTAATCCCGGGAAAAATGATTAAAAACGCCACGTAGAGGGTGCAAAATATTGTCAAAAATGTGATGACAGTAACGTCTCCTGTAACTGCCGTTCTATTATTGAAATTGTAAAGGGTAGGTCCGCCATCGTTCCGAAATGCATCAAACCAACCCTTCATGACCATACACCTCCTGAAATCATAGAAGAAAAAAGAAATTAAATTAAAAGGCACTTATAGGATCTCTTTTTTAAATATCAGGTAACCAAATAAATTCGTGCGGTTTTTGTATAAAGTAGAGTGCCATATTATGTTTTAAGTTGTTGATCGATAGCATGTGTTTGTTATACATCTACTTTAGTATGAGCCCTTCTTTTATCGGATACATACACATTTTGTGTTCTTTTTGTTTAATTCCTAGTTTTGAATTGAAAACGGCAATGAATAGAACTTTTAATTCGAGGTTGTCTACTTTACGAGTACAAACTTGGCAAATATGTACCGTATTCGGAGATGATGCCATAAGTGATCGAACAGTACAGAAGTGATTCAAAAAATTTTCTTCGGGAGATCTCAGCTTGAGGAGACCGAAGATCATTAGCAACGAGGATACTCTTTATATATCAGGAGTTTTAATTTCTTTTTAATTTATTACACTGGTTGTACATTTATTTTTATTAGTAATTGATTACTCTCTATAAAACCTTGCTCAATTATATCTTCTAATGAGGCAAATTCGGTATAACCAAATCCTTTAGGGTTTAGATCTTGAATTGGTTGCTTGAATGGATCTAATTCTGGACGAGTCATCATTGTCTGGTTTATTGTTCGGAATGCTTGTGTTCGATGGATAATAGACACAGTAATTCTACCACTATATGGCCAATCTAATGTATAATCATGTTCCGTTTCCATCATGTGTATCAAAATAACTATGTAACTAGGGTTCCTGATTGATAAATTGAATCGTATACACAATTTGTAACCATTTGGTGACGTATAAAAACCTGGACTATGTGATGATGTGCTGATTATTTATAGTACTTATTTTGTTTTTAATGTCATTTATGTACCATAAATAACAACCACTGCAATATCGCATTGCTACTTTTGCATCATAAGATTATTCGTGGCAATTTGGTTGGACATATTTGCTATGATTATTTCCTGCTCTCGACTTTTCTGTTCCAAAATAACAATTTTTTCATACGTCTTTAAAAGATTATCGCTTCCATCATTAGATGTACAAATAGAACTTCGCTCATTTTTTGAAGTTGGATCCCAGAAGTTAGCTTGTTGTGCAATAGCAGAGTTTGATGCATTTGCTGGATTATTTACTACTATACTATTCAATTTTTATGAAAGGAGCATTAAATGTAATTGCATGTCCTTTTCTAAATGTCTTTGTTTCTCTGGTTCATCTTCAAATTTTGCTTCGCATCCATAATCAACAAAAGTACATCATCACTTTTCATTATCTGGTAATTCGGGAGGTTTATATTTACAAGTTAATATATGTGTTTCAACATCAAGAGGTGAAAGTTCTTGATAACATCCTCTAACAATGTTTGGACATTTAGTTCTATGCTGTGATATTTCTCTACGTGTAAAATTGTTTGGAAATATATCACTCTCTTGTAACTTCATGTTATCTAAAGGACAAATTGGATTTTTCTTCTTTAACCAAGATTGGATACATAATCTACAGAATCTATGTCCGCAATAAGTACAGACTGATTGGCCTGTAATTAATCAAATCATTAGGGCAACACTTCTTGTAAGAGGAGTTGACGAGTGCATGCTTTAACGATTCAAGAAAGCAGCCAGCCTGGAGATTGTCATTGATAACGCGACATAATAGTTAAACATCAACACAACCCTTAACGAAACTTAAAGGAATGTCATCTCCTCCAGACGATCTGGAGCTACTCACGCCCTTGACAATAGATTTTCCTTATTTTTGTTAGTTGAATTCATCAATAGATTATTATGTCTATTGCGTCTGTGAATTGTGAGACTATTATCGTATAAGTTTTTAGAATAGGTATATATATATCACTAATAATATATAATATATATCACTAATAGACATAGTTTGCAAACTAGAGACTATTTCTTAATTCTAATAAGTCTTCCGGGACATTACGTTTGGGGAAGAACATATTAGCACAATTCTTATAGGAAAGAATGCGTTAAAGTATCTACAAAAAGTGTTAATAAACACAGAGAACTGTTCGTTTACACTGTAATGTTCACTAAATACTTTTTCCCAAATTTCATTGGCAATTGAAGTTTTAAATTCGGGAATTTTTTTGTCAATGAACACACAATTTTTTTCTTTGACGATTGTTTAAAGTTTTACTTTCGAATACCACTTCGGCGATGATAGCTTTATGATCAGAGAACTTTGTGTTGATCGTAGACACGGCATCAATTTCTAAACATCTTTTATCACTGTGTACGATAAAAATGTTGTCTAAGCATCTCGAGCCTTTTGTAGTTTCCCGCCATCACAGTATATACTGCAAAGGATATCAGAATGTTTTTCAGTTGTTTGTGTTGAATATTATCAGTTAGAAAGTCAACGTTGAAGCTTCCCGCATAAGCAGTTCAAAACTGTAGTTAATCTAATGAATGCAGTGCGTCAATTTTTTGATTCCAAATCCATAATTCTACAATACTGGTATACTAAAATTGTCGTCACGTTGGTAAAAGGTCATTGTGTGTGATGGTAATTACTTAGACGAATTGTGTATTATTGTTTCTTAATAAATATATTTCCCCCTCAAAAACCGCACGAACTTATTTGGTTAACTCATATATACTTCCATCGATGAAACTTTATTCTTTGAATTCAAATATTAAAATTTCGGGACGTGCTACCAGTTCAATGTTCTGAAATTGGTATTTCAGAAAAAAATACCAAGTTGTTGGAAATTTATATGTTCCAAAAGTAGATGTAATTTTATCTGATGAATATGAATAGTTAAAATATTATTGCCCTGCCGTAAATTTGAAGAACCTCACATAAGTTCAAAGAACTTCTTGTACCTGTTTTATTTATTGATCACGTCTGTAGCAAAACCTGTTTAGTTTTTTGTTCTCAAATCTTATAGAGATGACTACACAGATATTTGGCATAAACATACATACATATTTCGTGGTTTAAGGATAAGAAAAAAAATGTAAAAACTGAAGACCATAAGAAACGCACATTAAAACAAACAAAATATCTTATTTTTGTCATTTCTAAATTGTATTGAGGTGTTCAGTAAATAACATTTTACCGCGTCTGCATACAACAATGACATTGAAACATTCAAAGTTTTCCATCTTTCTCTATGTACCTCTGCACGCGTTACTCCTTTCATGTTGCTGCCAGCGATTTTTTCTACTTCACCAAATGTTAAAAGAAAGTTTTTCGAGGCGCCAATATCTCTTACATACATATGTAGTGGAATTCCTGCGTATGAATATCGTTATTTATTTGCATAAGCAGACATCGGAAATTTATCATTGAAATTTTTCACAATTCTTATTTAAAAACACGCAAATGTGTATATACGAAGTGTTAATGGCTGCTATTCTCAGCTGAACTTGAACGAAGTCGTCTGACGTTCAACCTAATAGATAATAAGTAGCCGTCTACTGTATGCAGAATAACGTTGCAGTACGTAGCGTAAAACGTTTCCCTTGTTTATAAAGTATTTATCTGTAACTTGAACAAAATTTCATTTTATATGTGAAAATGTAGGTTAGGTAAAGAATACGGTGGCTTAAATTTAAGTTAAAAAATACCCCTTACCACCTTGTTAAGTAAATAACTCTGAATACGCATTTCGGCAACCAAGCAGCCATCCTCAGCAGAAAACCACAAAGGAAAAAATACAATGTCAGGCGTAACATTTAACAATGTTGAAAGTGGCGTTCTAAGAGCAGGATTGTTCTCGGAGTGCTACGCCTGACATTATATTTTTCCTTTGTGGTTTTCTGCTGAGGATGGCAACTTAGTTGCCGAAATGCGTATTCAGAGTTATTTACTCAACAAGGTGGTAAGGGGTATTTTTTAACTTAAATTTATATGTGAAAAACCCCAATGATTCTATTCTAACCATAAGAAATAAATATAATATTGCCAAATGCAGAACAATGTCTTTCACAAGGAATACCGCGGTTATGCGGTTTGATTACCACATTAAGTACGACGTGCTTGATCGTTCTCGGACAGTCAGGGATTTGGGAATCACCTTTGACACGAAATTAACTTTTAATGAACATGTCTATATTATTACCGGGGAATATTACAAACTGTTGGGCCTTTTATCACGTAGTACTTGGAATTTCCATAGTATTGAGCCTCTTGTCAGCTTTTAAAACATCTTCGTTAGAACTGAGCTTGAATATTGCTCAGCGGTAGGGAGTCCGGAGTACGCAAAATATAATGACCTTATTGAGAGTGTGCAATGCAAATTCTTAAAAACACTATTTTATTACCTTCCGGATAATAAAAACAATTATAATTTACAAATGAATTAAATATCGAGAACTAGTGTCTGCGGGTACATCAATCCTGTCACTGCATCAATTCAATTAAACTACAATAAAGCGACTGTAAGCGTTACCACCGAAATAACAAGCACGAAGCTCCCAGTGCGCCGGCGGAGATGAATCGAGCGGTTTCACAAACTATTCGTGCAACCGCCCGATCTGTACGTTACCAAAGATTCGCGATTTTAGAGTTAACAATGATTGAACTTAACTTACAGTTTACCGGTTCTTGAATCGGTTGCTATAAAAAATATATAATAGTTTTCTGTAAAATGTAACTCACTCAGTACTATATTTACATGGACTAAAATCTTTTCGGGGAATAGCAAACATGCATTTTGTAAGTAAGTCGGCGTCATTTGTAAACTGTGTGCACTTTCGGGCCATTTTTTAAATTAACGCGACCACACCCGATACACAACGATGACACAACATGTTTATACCATTGTAACAGATAAGATAGCACAAGAACTAGCACTTAAAAACACTAATAATTGAAATTAAATTGCACAAATACGTGCGTCCAACTGAATGGCACGTGCATTCACAAACGCGTGACGTCAGAGACTTTTAGGCTAGGTATTACGTAGGTACTGTCTAGGTCGCATAAGTGTTTCTCACTTCTTTTAATGAATAATGTGGAAGTTTAGCAGTTATTTTGCAGGTCGATAATTAATTATTGACACATTACTACTCGTCACTTAATGTTCTCTACGTAACGTACATTGCTCAATTAAATATCAATTAATTGTTTTATTTAACTAAATATTAAATTTGTAAAACCTGTTGTTATGTACAAGGAAAAAAGTTTCATATATTATCCTATTTAATTGCTGGTTATAAACAAGAAGAATACTGCTAGTAAATTATTAACAACTTTTTGTTAGTCATTTCTTTCGAGGCGTAAGAACTTCGACGAACGTGCCATCATCGATAAAATAAGCAGCGTAATGAAGTAAGCTACCATTCACGACGATTATACATTCCTTTGTTTTATTTGCTTTGCGGATATGAACATAAACACATTACTCATTTCATATATCTGTCTATATAGATAGGTACTACATACCTACATATGTTGTAGCATACATAAAATTTACACGATTCGTAAGGATTTTTTATAAAAAAACTGCAATATTGTAATCTATATATTTAAATAGTATGTGAAATATATTCATAGATATTTATATTAACCAATTCGTGTATCTAAATGTGAATGAATATGGTGGCAAATCTGTATATTATGTTCCTGTTGTTCAATATATGGTGGCAAGACGATGTGTTTATAAATTCTGGATGTGTAATTCCTCTTTTTATGATTTTGTAAAAACGCGTATCCTATTCTGCTTCATATCAAAATGCGTCGACTTTTTTCTCTGCCAATACGGTGCAGTTTATAGATCTACAGTCGTTGAGATTTAAATATCTTGAAGAATAAATGGCATATTGGATGTTTTCAATTTAACTATACGGTTAACTTGCCAAATATTGTCGTCTTATAAAACAAAGGAAGTTCATTTGCTTTAAGTTGGCTGATGATATCTTTTACCGAATGTTAAAATTATTTTATTTAGAATTGTTTCAATTTATTTATTTGTTTATTATATGCATGCCGTGCGCTTGGTTAATGTGATCAAACATAGTTTGTGTTTAATGTGTCAATGTAACTTAATGTTAATAAATAATAAAAGTAAAATATGATTTTTCCACATAACGTCTTTCTTTTGCTATATATTTGTGAAATATTTAAAGTAAATTATCTTTCTTTTATAGATGGTAGTATTTAGCTTTATATTAGGTATTGTGTTTAGTAGATTTCGTTTGCAGTTGTAACGTGCCGATTTCGTTCGACGTATTCTTGTAAATAAAATAAATTATCCGTGCGGATTGGGGGTAGCAAGACCATCTAGCGCTGGATAGATTAGACGCGACGGTCAATAGCGATCGGTTATCGGATATCTTCACAGGAACCGATAAATCAGATAAAATCTAGGGTTAGGCGTTGTAAGCGAGTTCGTGGTCAAATTCGTTCTTTTTAAGTCTCCAAGTGTTCGAAGTCACACCTATTATTGGATTCTGCGGAGCATTTAGTTTTGGAAGAAATTTTTGCGGAAATATTTATGGTAAATCCACCCTGAAATACAGGGATTATATCCAATAACAATATTACGTTCGATTGGGGAAGGTTCACAAGATTCTTGTGGATTAATAGACTCGACACGTGGAGCATAAACGTCTTTGTTTTCTTTTGTTGATGACACGTGGTAACACCAAAATGTACTTTTAGGGCTTCTTTTCGTACCTTTGTTAAATTGTACCTCTTAATTTTGGGGATTACCATAATTGTGGTGCTCACCAATCACCGTCGGGATTTCTGCGAATAAATCCACACCAACCAGCTAGTGGGACGCGGTCCGCCGAGCGGATAGTGGCCGATTCCTTCCGTCAGAAGCCGGTTCACCTGGATTGAGGCACGAACTCATCAACAGGTCGGAATTAACCATATTTTTGTCATTTGGCACACACCGTGGAATTTCTTTGAATGTATATATACATTTTTCTCTCCGGTAAATCACTTAATTTGAAATTTAATAATTTAATGGCCTTCAGCCACGTTGTATATTACTGTAAAGTTGAGTGATCACCCATCTATTTGTTTTTTTGGTTTCAAAGGGCTTCACCCGGACAAACCTGTCATTGATAACGTCAACCGGAATAACCTCATAACCTTTACTTGTTTTTTCTTATTAATTATATATCAATACATATCAGTTATACACCAAAGTTTGTCTTACTTAAATGAATTTTGTAAGAAATATCTAACCGGGATGATATTCACTGTTCATGTACGTGCAATCTCGGGGAAAGAACGATTTTTAACGGAAGCGGCGCCAACTCTTTAACCCAGCCGTCTCCACTAAGCTGGCCGGAGCAACCCCGGGTAGGGTGGTTATCGATTAAGGGTTTCATTGTTACTTTTGCAATGGTGGCGTTATTGGTTCTGGCGGCCGTTTGTGGCACGTCAGACAGTGTTATTTTATTTTATAATATAAAATGTTATAATATATATAATATATTATAAATTATTATTATATATATAATAATGTTATCCGTAAAAAAAAAATGATTTCAAGTGGTGACAACAGCATAACAGCATTTTCTCCTAATATCGCCACTGCATGACGACGCTTACTTTCCTATGGAATTCCTTGATATCCACCGTTAGTGCTATCCCATAAGAAAAATTCTCAATTCTTTATATAATAAAATCCCTGTTGCAATTTGCAATAACAACGTGCAACGATGTGATAAAGTAAAAAGAAAGTTTTCTCTTTTCTTTGTATTAAATTCTTAAAGGATACGGTGGCTGTAAGAATATTATCTCCGAACGTGTGGCGAAATAGCTTTAATATAGACAATATAATCTCTGCAATACCTAATGTAATGTATAATAATAATAATAATACTAGATTCCCCTAGACATTGTTACGAAAATTCAACGCGTAACAAATTAATCGCTATAATTTTCGAAATTGGGTCAAAATATCCACACAATCGACAAATCACAACGAAGAACGTACCAAAATCTCCTTCGCGCACACCGATGTATACACATACACTTTTTTTGTTTAGAAGAGGTAAAATTACGGACTGACCGCCGTCATTATTGTTACAATCTCCGCGCTAGTATATAAACATTATTTTTTGAGGTAATTGACAATTTTGCAATTTCAATTCAGCGTCCCGACATCATAATCGCCACCTAAATCACGAAACTCATTACACGGCCAACTGATTTATCGCCTTTATCTGTCAGTCGGTATCGCACGAAGAGATCTCTCCGATCGAGGGAAAAGGCTACAAACTGTATACGTACATTTCGTGTCTTGTCCGCGTGTATTGTGGGCCTTTATAGGCATAGGTGAGTTAAAATCTCATTGTGTTGTTTAATGCCGGGGATAGATGGATAGGTTTAGCGGTTCGTTTGGCCAGAAAACCCATATAAATATCCGCGTGCAACTTACAAACGCTGTTCGGTTGTTTTATATATTTATATATGTATATATTGTTTCGTTAGGTAAAGTAATAGAATCGCAATGGTAGATAGTAATACTAAGAATGTCGAGCGCTAAGACGGATGTATGTGGTTGGTGATGCGTGTCCAGACGTTTCTGAAACCGCTTATGCAAGTGAATGGTTCAGCACTACGCTCCACTATAGATGAAAAGATATTACGAGAGACACAGATGGATATCTGCTCTCATATCTATTATGGTACAAATACTAGAAATCGTGACATTTTTTTCTAAATTCTTAGCAATTATACAACAGAAAATTCATCAAATAATCTTTATACAAGTCTTATGTTGTAAGTAACCATATATTTAATGCGTCTGAATTGGTGTGTATCTGATATACTACACCTACAATGCTCAAAATAATTAACGGACATTTCATAATTGAAAATATAAAGTAATGTCAGTTTTTTTCTCGTTGGTATAGGTGAATTAATATGATTAAGAACAAAAGAACTTAAGCTTTATAAAAAAGTTGTCTTATCTTTACTGTAGGGTGAACCAATAGCGCTTAGAAAAATACTTTTTCCTTTTAGTGCGTTTATATATTTTTAAGAAAAATTCCGTCTCTGAGCATTTCTTCGAAAAACAAATTGTTTCAAATTAATATATATCAGCTTTAAACGCGTAGTGCTTACTTACATAAAACAATATCACTTAAACATAAAAATATGTAATTATACAGGGTATTTACGATCTTGTGATTTTATTTTCAAGGGGTGATTAAACATCCTAAAATAAGGTCATTAACGCAAAAATATCATAACAAAGTCGCGTAATAAGAAAGATATTAATGTCAAGAATTTTTTTGTAGTTTTTATTTTTGAGTGGGGATTAACCGCAATTGAAAAAGGTTTTTAACGCTAAAACGATTGATCAACAACTTGTGAAAAGTAAATGTAAACTATAAGTTATTACTGAATTCTTTACTAAGTAAGCTGATGTTTGTAACTTTTCCTATCTGTCAAGCTGTTTCATTAGTTGTCACTGCATTGCTAGCTTGACGTAAAATTTTCCGAATAAATCCTAATAAGGAAAGTAAAAACGGTCCACCGCACCAACACTGTATACGTTGACATGTTGTTAATTTATGGTGAAGTACGCCAGAATTCTGCTGCTGCAAGTCGATTGTACGCTGAGCGGATTTCTAACAAGCCAACACCTATTCTACAAAAATTCACCGCTCTAGTAATCCGTACACGAGAAACTGGTGTACTGCGCACACGTCAAGGTCGAGATTGTGGTCCTGGCCGACACCAACGAACTTTGCATGCCGAAGAAGTTTTAAATCTTGTCGAAGAAGATCCTTCTAGTAGTACTCGAAAAATATCTCGCCAAGTAAATGTATCAAATCGAATTGTCTGGCGAACACTGCGCCAGAATCAATTGTATCCTTTCCATGTACAAAAAGTACAGGCCTTACAACTTGAAGATCATCCTCTACGTTTACAGTATTTCCGATTGTTTCTACAAAAACATGTAGAAACTCCAAACTTTTCTTCCATTGTATTGGCGACTGATGAAAGAACGTTTACACGTAACGGCATAAATAACTGTCGTAATACTCGTATTTGGGCTGTGGAAAATCCACATGCCGTTGGTCGTAATCATTTCCAGCATAGATTTTCGATAAACGTTTGGGCCGCACTGGTCAACGGACCACTTATTGGCACATTTGTGTTGCTAAATCGAATGAATGGATATGATTATCTCTTGTTTTTGCAAAATTATTTGATGGAACTATTGGAAGGGGTTCGACAAATGTGGTTTCTTCACGATGGCGCACCGCCGCATTTAGATAACGTGTTTGAATATAAGTGGATTGGTTGAGGTGGTCCCATGTCATGGCCTCCTCGGTCACCCGATCTTGATCCCATTGATTTCTACTTATGGGGCGTTATGAAGACCATGGTATACATCAACGACATCATTGATCTAGATGATCTTCGTAACCGCGTTGAGGCAGCTGCGGCGACAATTCGACGGCAAGACCAATGCCTAGAAAGTTATGCCAATTCATGGATACGTAGAGCGAGACTTTGCGTTCAACAACATGGCGATAATTTGAACAACTAGTGTGAAGTGGATTCCATGAAAAACATGATTTTTTAAAATCAATATGCTTGATCACCACTTAAAAATAAAAAACTAAATTTTTTTAAACATTAATATCTCTTATTATGCAACTTTATTAAGATATTTTTACGTTAATAACCTTATTTTAAGATGTTTAACCACCCCTTGAAAATAAAATCACAAGACCCTAAACACCCTGTATATTAATAAATCAAGAGCTATATCATAGAATACAAGAATATCCGATTAGTTACAAAATCGCCTTATGCGAACACCTGCTCGTAAAGCTGTAAATTCTTGCAATAATCCGTTGAGAAATTCAATTAAATAAATCCACCATACTCGAAAATAATTAAAACTGTCCGCACACAACCACTATATGTGGATAATATTACAATTAATTTTATGAATGCGCCAATATTTTACGTGAAAATGGCTACAATGCGTGCTAATAACGAGAATGCATTATTTACACCAGTGTGAATGCACTGAATTGTTACGAAAACGTTTTGTCACCTTGTAATTTAAAATGAGATAAGTCTTCTTGGCACACGATATATTCATCATTACGATTATGATATGAACAAACGGCTTAATTACTCCAAGAATAGCGGAGGGCAATTGAAATAAATCTGCTTGTCAAATGATGTAAGAAATGCGAGCAGAATCGGGGAGTTAGTATTTTTCTGCGATGAAGTTAACATTTTAATTACCGGCTGTTTTATGTTTATATGTTTTAGTTCTGAATAAAATAATTAATTGCGTTGGCGAGTCGTAGGCTTTTTTGTCAAATTTAAATTCCATAATGTGTACGTCAGTTTTGCCTTATTTATTTACATTATATTTAGTACATAGTAGTTGCAAATATAATAGGATGGTTAGGGTATAGTTAACAGCAGGAGAAAAGGAGGAGCATACCAGTAAGTTGAGTTTAAATACAATATGTTTTATGTCCACGCAATAATCCGAAAACCGCCTTTTTTATTCCAGTCCTACCCTGTTCTTATATCCCATATTAACATAGAGTATGAAAGGAATGCACCTGGTTATAGGAGGCCATGATTTAGTTGATACTGTCTGCTCTTACACACGCCACTTGGATTAATGGGAATGTTAATATGGAAATTTTCACGACACCAATAACGAAAGTAAACCTCTTTGGACGACTATGTAAATAAAATAGTGAATAATCGGTAAACAAGACATGTTCCAAAAATTGCACATTGGTATTATATCTATTCATAATTATTTTGGAAATGATGTAACGAAGTAATTAGGGAATGAAAGTAAATAGCACCTATAGGAATTGTTATGAACAATACTACTTCCGTAAAGACAATACTATTTGCTGACGATCAAGTAATTCTAGCACAAACGGAGGGTGATCTTCAACGTGCCCTCTTCACTCTTAACAACGTTGCAAAACATTACAATCTGGAAATTTCATCTCAGAAAACCAAAGTTATGGCTTTTGTGGGGAAGTATCTATCCCATAAGATCGAAAATCTGTATAAACAACAGTTGTATTGAACAGGTTAGCCGCTTGAAGTACTTGGGCTGCGACGTTTCGTTCGATGTGGCCAGGGAAGTAGATAACAAAGTGGTCACATACCAACGCATGTGTGGTACAATTAGAAGATCGATAGGTAAAATTACATGAAGCGAAACGGAACTCAAATTTTACAAAACTATGGCGGTACCCAGTCTATTATACGGCAGCGAAGCTTGGATTTTAAAACATAAAGATCTCAATAAAATCCAAACTGAAGAGATGAAATTTTTGAGATCAATAAGAGGATACAACAGAGCCGATCATATTCGCAATGAAAAGTGAGAGGAGAGCTAAATATCTTTGCCATTAATGACAAGATTCAGGATTACAAAGCACGATGGGCGGAACATCTGGAGAGGTCACACGGCAGTCGGCTACCGAAGCTGGCAATGGCGTATAGGCCTAGAGGGAGAAGAGGCGTGGGGAAGATCTAGGACGAGGTGGAAGGCTAGGACGGAACAGCCCGCACGGCGTAACCCATGAAGATGATGATGATCATGGACGAAAATTTCTTGGGATGTATGTATTTTATAAGCAAGTACTTTAAATGCTTTTGAAACAGTCCAATGCCTTACACCTATTTCACCAGCGATTTTATGTCATTAACGCGCAGATTCGAATATCTAGATTTGATTTTAAGATTTAATAACTTTATTTTTTGTATTAGCAAGCGTCCCCGTATGTTCGTTAATCGCGTTTTCTTTCGCGAACCGAAAATCTGCAGGTATACTGACAATTTCTGCAACTGGTAATGTGCTCCAGTGTTTGTTCTTCGCCACATTCACAATATAGATCTGCTTATCGGTTGATGCCCCATTTTATTAGTCTTCACAGGAGCAACGACGGTTCTGATCCTGTTATGTGTCCTCCAAGCTTTCCACTCCAAATGTGACTCAGCTGGTGGTTCTTGATTTAAGGAAAAATTATCAGGTGGTTCAATGCTAATATTGCTCAGAAAAGCTCTACGAGTCTTCTGTTGATTCTGTGGTGTTGTGCTTCACAGAGAAGATCTGGGTCTGCATTCGATGATGGGGAGGGTGGCAAACGCCACACGCACTTAGGCGATCCATATAAGGTCCTTTGTGGTACCTCCAGTCACCAGCCGTTTGTGTTCGAAACCACTCTCAATGAGTTCTATTAATACTACTAAGACATGATCTACCTGGGCGAAAACCTCCCTGTTGTGGTATTAGTGGGTCATCCACGTGATTTTTAATCCTCATCAAGATAAGTCTTTTATTGACCTTGAAAAGACGGCAGAGTAAAGAAATAAGCCTGTAACTACTTGGTTTTTCAGGATCCTCTCCATAGCTATTATCATTGCTTCGGTATGGTGATGTTTTTCGCGCAGAAATTCATTACTTGGAGTAGCCAGGATTTTGCTTTAGGTCCAATTTGTTCAGTGCACAGATCTTCAATCCCGGCTGTTTTTCCACTCTTCACAGTGCCCTTGCCTCTTTGAGTTCTCTCATTGTGGATGGTTTACCTAGTAATTTAACCTTCTCTTCTACACTATAGTAGTAAAAAACTACAAGGGACTCACAACTATATCTTAACTCGCAGCATGCATCCTCCTAAAATTTGGATTTTCTTCTTTTCGTCCGAAAAGAAAATTTTGATAGTGGAAAAATCAATTCTCCATAACATTTCCTCCAACCCCTAAGCAAAATTCAAATCCAACCGCATAATGTCGATGATCGAAAGTATGACTTTAGGTATGTAGGGACGTATCTTTGTTTTTCTTGCAATTTTTTTGTAACAAACTTTTGCTAGTACCAACTCCTGCAGCGATATTGCCCAAAACCAATTTTGGATTGTATCATCCTAATTAAATTGTTCTCATCCTTCTAGTTGCAGAATCGGTTTCGTCAATTTTTTGGATTGTTTCTTTTTTTAACGTATTAATTGCAACACGTATGCGAGGATGGTGATACATTTGGCACTAATATCTCTAATTCTATAACTATAATTTTACTAAAAAATCCGCTGTTGCACGGTGAGTATAAATTTAATTGGTAATTACTAACAGGAACTTAAGGAATATGTGCCGTAGTGGTCTAGTGGGTTGGTTGCTAGACTACTAACTTGAAGGGCCCGGGTTCGATTCCCGGCCGGCGCCA
>JARFOC010001293.1:0-34219 GCA_031763485.1 Osmoderma eremita
ATAAAACTGTTTTATTTATATTATTGTTATTGTATTTTTTTTTGTGTTTAGATAATATTGTTGCATTTTCTTTATAATATATATATATACTCTCCATACCGTCCGAGTTTCAGGTTGAGTCACTGTAACTATATTTCTGCGGTGGAATGTATAATTTGATGATTAAGTGGACGGTTGATACCAAGAAGCTTTCGAATAGATTTAGATAGGGTCGCCTCGCATGCTTCCATTGCCAGTCCATAGCGTCCCCTGTTCCCCCCTCCTTCATTTGCGTAATCCCTGCGAGGTAATCATATCGTGTCGTCGGTTGTAGCGGTCTTCGGCGATAGATATTAAAGTCGTTCGATTCGTGGATTTATGAAGTGGCGGCACGGAGAAGTGTTGGCATTTCGCTCTACGCCCTTCTCATAGAAATGCACGCAAATAAATTCACTAGTACCGTTGCCGGTTTCAGAATTGTAGATTTCCCGTTACAGTTTTATTGCTGCCGCTCGGACAGAGCGTGAAATTGAAAAAGTTTGTTATAAAAAGTCCATCCGCTCTCATTCCGCTTCTACCATCCTCCGCCGGCCGCATTGTCTCATATCTTACTGTGAAACAATTACCCGGACAGGGTCGGTCAATTTTATATATGTTGCATTTAATATTTGACGCGCAGTGAGCTTCGCCCAAAATGTCGGGTCTCTCGCCAACCGCTTCAAATTCTATGTCGAGTACATTCGGCGGATGTCGGTTTGATATATATAGTTGAATCGCCCAACAGATGCAGTAGAGAACTATATGGCAACTGTGTAGTATCAACGCGTCATAGTTTTATCCTGTTCATTATTGGTCAATCAGGCGGCTTCATAACGGCTTGCTTACAATAGGGCAACCTGTCACATTTCCTTGCATTTGTCATATTTGTTTTGCGTTTTGGTTATTTTCACTTATTGTCTAGTATTTCATTAATGTTCGTTCTATTTTATCCATATATATTAAAACAGTCTTTCTAAAGGCTATTATACTTCACGTTTATCACAATAAGCGTAAGCAAACCCATACAATGAAGTTATACGCTAAATTATACAACTCCGACGTTTGATAGGTTATGTCTGGATATCGACAAATTTGTTTTCGAGAAAGAACCGTTTTCTGTTTCTGTAGTATCCTACATTCTACACCATGGAAAATTCACCTCCTAAGAAGAGACCTCCAAAACATTTTACTGTGAAAGACAAAGATCCTAACCTATCAAGACACTTCTAAAGTTGGAAGTGTTGAAATGACAGCAAGGGCTGCAAGTAGCTTTTTAGAAACAAAAATTATAACAGATCAATTAATAATATTTTTATAGGAATTGGTGAACCGTTTACAATATTTTGAAAGAATGAGTTTCACCCACCAAAAAAATATCGAAGAATGATGACACGAAAAAAGGTATTCGAAGAATTGTCCATTCATTCTTTTTTAGAATCGAACCACTCAAAAAGTTCTTGCTGCGATAAACGAAAGAGGTGACCTCCCTAACTTTAAAATTACTACGCTGAGATCATTACTAAGAGAACTAAATTTTCGGTAAACATACACATATTTATTATTTCAAACATACGTGCTTTTTAGTTACATATTACTTACGAAAAAATCATTTCCGGCTATCAAAAGCGGAGTCGTAATAGCAATTATGAGAGCAACAACTAAACTCTGAAATAAACCTTCGAAGACTTGGGAATTATAATTTTAAACGTGCAACCATATTTAATAAACCACCAAACCGGTTTATTGATTTTATAATTACAAGCGTTTTATAGAATAAAGGTATCAAAATACAGAACAAAAACATAGAGGTTATATTTTTAGATAGAAAAAAAATGTATTTAAAGGCCCAAATAAAGTTCGGGAAATAGAAATATAACACGCTCTAAAAGCGACACAAATCTCGATCTAGCAAATACAATTTCAAAGTTTCCTTTCAAGTTATCACCCTTCAAAATCCAGAATGGCAAACTGCCCTTCGGAAACATAATCAAGTACTTATTTGTAACAATTTACGGAAACATAAAAGAGAATTTTCACTTTTTTTTCTATATCCATTTTCTCCCTTGCGAATGCCACGCCAAACCGAGAAAAAGAAACTTTCCAGGTGCGGTAAAACCGCACCTAAAATGTGAAAACTCCTGAAAAAGGAACTCGTATTACTTTTCATTCGGTTGCTCTCTTGAATATTGCATCTGTAGATATACACACATATGTATGTATATATGTACGTACGCGTTTCTGACGTAGCTTTTAAGAAACATCATACATAAATCATGATCAAAAATGTTATTAATAATTATTCGCCAACAGGTTTATAATAAATATATTCATGGTTGCAAATAAGCATCACGTGCAAAACAACGAAACCTTCGCGAGATTACGCATGGGGTACAAAGTCAGATAAATATTCTTCACCTATACAGAATTAGAAAATTCAGATAAAAACCGCTTACTAGTTTTATAATAAGTCAGACCCAGGCAGCAAAATTCAAATTTGCCGCAATTATTTTTAGTAATTTCAACGTAAGATATTAAAATACCCATTAATGTAATCCAAAATTGCAGCTAATTTCATGTTTTAATGTTGAAGTTATCAAAAATAATAGCGCCAAATTTGAATTTTGCTGTGTGGGGAATCTGTCAATATACAAATAACGATTATTATATGATTGCAAATATCCAATCATAACGCAGGCTTCTGCTTTAGGTTCAAATTCGAACTTACGAAGAATTTTCTTTTTGTGGCAGAAAGACAGATCCAAAAACTCTTAAATTATTCAGATTCGTTTTTTTTTTTTTTGATAAAACATCTGGGCCGGAGTAATATTTGTTATTAAACATGTTGTACGGATTTAGAAGATAAGGCGGATACCGGATAGCTTCGTCCCACACATCTTTTCCCAATTTTGTCCATCAACATTATTCTTGCCTTTTCTAATAAGGCCCCGTTTAGTCTCCCTGCAGTTTCATTTAACTGTGGTGTGTATGTGTGGTTTTCAAAAAAAAGCAAAAACATTTTAATTAACACACCACAACTGACAAATTTGTGTTCAAAATTGTACAAAAGCTTTAAAGCATTCTAAAACTTCAATCCAAAAATATTAGAAAATGCCTCTTTCTATCCCAACTAGTGGGAGACATCACCATAAACAAATTCACAAGGGTTTTTTGTTTTCTTTACAATCCTTGAATAGAATGGTTCTCTGGGCTCATACCCTGTCGTGTATCGGTGCGAATCGTGTATTGTAATAAAAATACAGAGAATACGTCTTACATTGTCATAATTATACACATACAAAATTACTACAACAACACCATCTATAATATTACTGAATTAACTTTTGAACTCTACAAGAATAAGGGAAGTAATTATATTATGTTGGAAAATAGATCTTTTAATTATATATATATGATATATAATTATATATATAATGTAATATATATGATCTCAGGTTAGTCCATATAAAATATAATTTGAATTTCCCGGCGTGTCTCAATTAAGGTGCAAAAAGCGATCAGTACCGAACCTATCCGAACTCAAAAATGATAGGAAATATGATTTAAATTACACAATTGCATGAAATCTTAAAACCGGCTTCTTTCAAGAAGTTGAATTTTCCACAATTTATAAGGAGTAAAAGTGCGTTCAAATAAATGTAAAACATGGAAAAGGTACAATATTCTTAATTTACAACACAAAATTGCGACACTAAAGACACTATTAAACACATAAATCTTATATTTGAAAACACGATACGCGGAAGAATTTGTACCAACCGCCATTTTGCGGAAACTACCACGAATTGAAAGCGGGAATGTTATCGTAATGCAATTGGAGGAATTATAAACAATTCTATTCTATTATTACCTTGAGTCATCTTTTAGGTCGCGTCGAATAATCTTAGATGGATGCTGTAACAATATCAAAATATTTTATTATAATTTTGATATGAAAATACGGATTTCAAACATGAATCCCCCGAACGAAAACGATCAAGTTTGGGCCAAACCGCACATAGTTTTGCGGCGGTAATTTGAAATTGAAAAATAAAGTAATGAAATCGTTGTCATGTTATAATAAGATGTAATTACTAACAAAGATTATGGAACAACTACTTACATGAAAATCAGGTGATGCGTTTCGAACATCGGAAATCTTCATATCCTCCTCAATATGTATATTTACACATAGCGAATAGCAAAACACAATAATCCTAACGGAATTATCACCACTAACACGAGGGCGGATTGTTTTTCAAATTCACAACGCGAATCGCGGCAATTTCGCACTACAAATACATATTTTCATTATTAAAAACGCGACGCCCACGAAATTTCTTCTAAACCAAACAATTTGACACTCCGAATAATTATAATATCCAGCGGTTCAAATTCAACTACTTCATGCGTATACGTATGGGCAACATACGGCCTACGAAAGTACCAAAAAAACATTGTGAATGCGAATAACAGGGCAACGGAAAATACATATAAAAAAAGATAAAGGCCTGTACCTACAATCTTTTTGGATATACAAACTTTAGATATCTTAAATGGCAAATATTCTTAGGTATATTGAATGCGAAAATTAGAAATTAACACCGAAATTATTATAAGTTTACGATACTAAACCCTGTAGTGAGTTTTGTAACGATACAACCCTTGCACATATACAGGCTGTTTACGGTCTTGTGATTTTATTTTCAAGGGGTGATTAAACATGTTACAATAAGGTCATTAACAAAGCTGGGTAATAAGGGAGATAATTTTTTTTAAAAAAACGTAGGGAGCACCATTAAACGGGAAAGAAAAGTAAAATTAGCGTAAACTATGCTATCCCGCTAATATCCAGAGAAACACTCAAAGAGAATTAGTGTCATAGAATAGCTTAAAACAGCGCTCATTTGCGGTCGTTTAGGTATAATTCACGGTCGTGTCTTTATAGCTAATTCCAAATTTGCAGCCAATAGCCTAATAACCATTTTTGTTTTATTTCATGCCAACTTAAATTTAAATCCATCATACAGCACCGCCATCCTAATAAGCCTCTTACAGAGAAACTAAATTTATAAGTAACTAACAAAATATTTATAGTGGACTTTTCACTTCTGGATCAGTCTCTGAACCAGCGATGATATAGTGTGCTTATCCCTCTATTGGTCTACGAACCCAACTAAACAGGTTACCGCGCCAAATCTCGTATATTTCAAACTTGACAGGATGCGTAATGCCAACCAAAATTCTATTCATTCAATTTTGTACGGCAGGAGTAAGCGAAAAAAAAAGAAATACGTTAATCGAAACCGTTGAACAGAATCATAGTTGGAAATAAAACATGTGCTACTTAAAAATCTGCACGGCAGAACACATTTTTGACACATTTTGTGAATGACATTATGCGATAAAAGCTTGTATAGAATACATTATATCCAACTATGATTCTGTTCAACGGTTTCGATTAACGTATTTTTTTTTTCGCTTACTCTTGCCGTACAAAATTGTTAAATCTACTTATTTTTCAAACAGAATAACGCACCAACCAGCTTTAACAATAATTGTATTCACGTACTGACTTCTACAATAGCAACTATTAGACTAAAGACTGTGAAGGAAAACAATTCGCTGTAACATTAATCTACTTTACTCAACAAAACCATAGCCATTAGGAATATAATTACACTAGAAAGTATAGTCGGGTCCAGGTACCTGGCTATGAATCATTTTTAGCTCAACGTGCATAAATAATAATAATTAATTCGGGACAGGTCAATCTTTTCAAACGAAATACACAATAATAATAATAATAACGATAATTCAAAGAAAGAAGATTTCTGTCAATAGATGGTACGTACGTTCAAAAAATGAAGTATATAAAGAATATATTTAAAAAATATATAAATAAATTTAAAAAATATAAATCTCAGAGGCATATTTATGTATTTTTTAAATAACGATAATGATTAAACAATAAGTAAAAACCAAAAGAACTACTAACAACTAACGGAATTGTAGCATAAATTTAAAATACTCTATGCAGACTTCTAGAATTTTACACTCAGAGCCCTCTATTGGTCGAGTAACCATAGGTTTACACCAAAAGTATACTAGTGCACTTTCCCCGCTCTCAACCCACTAACCATGAACACATGAACTAAACTAAATGCAAATGGTTGACATATTTATTCGCCATTTTTCATTAATGTTTTGGAAAAGCAGTATCTGTAACAAATATTCAAAATTTATGTTATCAGTTTAACTACAACACCCAAGAAACATGGGAGTTCCAGCATTTTTCCGTTGGCTTAGTCGAAAATATCCTTCTGTTATTGCACCATGCATTGAACAAAAAGTAAGGTTAGCATTTAGGGTACTGTACATTAATAATTTTATATACTTGCAGGTTAAAGACTTTGATGGAAATCCAATACACGTTGACTCCTCCCAACCGAATCCAAATGGTGTGGAATTTGACAATCTGTATTTGGACATGAATGGTATTATACATCCTTGTACTCATCCCGAAGATAAACCTGCCCCGAAGGATGAAGATGAAATGATGATTGCAATTTTTGAATGCATAGACCGATTAGTTCGCATCGTACGCCCTAGAAAACTTTTATACATGGCTATTGATGGTGTTGCACCAAGAGCTAAAATGAATCAACAGAGATCGCGGAGATTTCGAGCATCCAAGGAAACAGATGAAAAAGTAAAGGACATTGCTCGTATTAGAGCAGAACTTTTACTCAAAGGAGCACGTTTGCCGCCAGAGAAACAAAAAGAAGAACATTTTGATTCAAATTGTATTACACCTGGTACTCCATTTATGGCACGATTATCTGAATGTTTACAATATTATATTTATGACAGACTAAATAACGACCCAGGCTGGCAAGGTATTAAAGTGATATTATCAGATGCAAATGTACCTGGTGAAGGTGAACATAAAATTATGGATTATATACGAAAGCAGAGAGGTTCGTAATATTTATCTTAGCTTATTAATAATTATGTTATTGATTTTCCTGTTTGTTTTTTAGCTCAGCCAGATCATGACCCTAATACAGCACATTGCCTATGTGGAGCAGATGCAGACCTGATAATGTTGGGTTTAGCTACGCACGAACCAAATTTTACTATAATTCGTGAAGAATTTAAACCTAATAAACCAAGACCGTGTGATTTATGTGGACAATTAGGTCAGTTAAAATATCCAATATACATATGCAGATGTATTTTATTAATTCATATATTTTTAGGGCATGATCTAAAAGAGTGTCTCGGTCTAGAGAGGAATATTAATGCAGAAGAAAGTAAAGTGTATGGATCAGAAGGCGAATTTATATTCGTTAGACTTAATGTACTCAGAGAATATTTGGAACGAGAATTAGCAATGATAAATCTGCCATTCACTTACGATTTCGAAAGAGTTATCGATGACTGGGTTTTTATGTGTTTCTTTGTTGGTAATGATTTTTTACCGCATCTGCCTAGTTTAGAAATTAGGGAAAATGCTATCGATCGGTTGGTTTCTCTTTACAAGGATGCAGTTTATAAAACAGGAGTAAGTTGACATATTTTCATTTATTTAAGATACTACATCAGATTTTCATGTCAAATGTTCAGAATCTGCGTTTCGTTGATTATTTTGTGGCGTTATTTACTTAATTAATATTTTTATAAGAGCAGGGCATTTGTATGTGCAGTGGTGGACAAAAAATAGGTGTATCGAGAATAATGTACAATTTTTTTTTATATATTGGATAATTCATTAAGTATTTGTGTTTTATGAGATTTAATACACATTCAACTTCAAAAATTATTTTCTACAAAAGTGTTTACTCCATACCAAACTCACTATCAATACCAACCTTTAAATACAGTTGTTGGTAGTGCACAAAATAGCCCTTTTTGTATTCTTTAAACAGTTCTTGTAATGTTGGGCCTACGTATGTACAATTCACGTCGTGCTTAGTGAAGTACTATTGCTATCATGCAGCATTTAACAAGAATGAGTGCTTCCTCCTCTGTCTTGTATATCCAGGCAAAATAAAGGCCGGTATCATGAAAAAAAATTGATCTCCCATGACTAGTATTCAATAGAATTAATCAAACTGATATACATACATATATCAGTAAATTTCAGATGCCTATTAAAATACAATAGAAATTTTCTTCAGGGTTATTTGACAGAGAACGGGGATGTAAATTTGGAACGAGTCCAACTCATAATGACGCAGCTAGGAAAGGCTGAAGATGAAATTTTTAAAACAAGACAACACAAGGAATTACAATTTAAAGCTCGTGAAAAAGCTAAAAGGCAAAGAACAGCAGAATTTGATTCACGAAAGAGACCTGATTGGTCCCTCCTTAATAACACTCAGTTTCAACCAACAGTAAGTTTCTAACGGACACTATGCGGCTCTTAAACTAATCATTGTGTCTGTAGCCCTTAGGTCAGTCGAAAACTATTCTAAATCCACGTCAAGAAGCATATCACATTCGAAAGGCCGGAATGCATTCCCAAACTGATGCACGACTTCAAACAACCGACTCCAAGAAAGCCTTGGAATCCATGTTGCAAAAACCAGAGTCGAATAATCAATCGAGAGGAGTAAAGAGGCCTCGCGATGACGCAGATGATAATGAGGAGGATGAAGTGAATGACGAAGTTAGACTGTGGGAAGATGGTTTCAAAGATCGATATTACGAATCAAAATTTGATGTTGCGCCATCAAATTTAGAATTCAGGTGTGTCAGCATTGAAATCGTTTACAAATTTCATCTATTATCATTTACTTAGATAATCGTGTAAAGCCTTGGCACCGCATTTTTATTTTGGTATCTCATAAATCATTTATTATGATATTGTGCTTGATAACTTAGTAAATGGACTCTATGTGAACCCAAGCAACTACGTGCTCTTCTATTTTGTGGATTAATGTAATACAATAATATGTTTTTAGGAATGCAGTAGCTTTACACTATGTTCGCGGCTTGTGTTGGGTTCTGAGATATTATTACCAAGGTTGCGCATCGTGGAAATGGTATTTTCCTTACCATTATGCTCCGTTTGCTTCCGACTTTATCAACATATCCGGGCTTAGTACAGAATTTGAAACCGATACAAAGCCTGTAAGTATGATCTATTATTAATGGACACCTTATTACTTTACCACTTTCATAACGAATGGCATGGCAATTTCAAAATTAATGCTCTTCAATACATCACACTAGGTATCTCACTCGGTTGCCCTTTTCTTTCATTTAATCTTTTTTGACACTGTTCTAGACAGATCAGTGTTAGACCTTCATTTCACTATACACTGTAAGAAATTTTCGGGGAATTTTACACTAAAAACAGGAAGCAAATTTGTTACCTCCTATTTTAAATAGGAATAAAAACTCCTTCGTATCTGTTTTATATCGAAAAAAAAATTTTGAAATTTGGATTGTAGTGCCTCATTTGTTGATATGACTTCTATATCTGTTTCATCATCCTCCCTATCTGACGAAACTTCTTCACTGCATTCTCTCATTACTACGTCAACTAACGCTTGACTAGTAGTTAGATGTTCTATAGTTATAACCAACAATTTCTAATTGTATCTATTGATACTTTGGCCCATGAATTGTGAAGAATTATGATAGCATCTAAAATAGAAAGTGATGCATTCTGTTGCTTGCATCTCAAAGGTTTTTAGGAGTAATTGATTTTCTAAAAATCTGTTTTAAGCTGCAAATTATTCCTTGGCCCATCGATTGTAAAACTGACGTTGACCGCGGTGGGAAAAAATGTAAACTTTATGTTGTTTAATTCTACATGAGGTGGACTGGGCAATTGGCTATAAGTAACAGTATCTGGCGTTTCTCTTGATTTAATTCAAAGTTCCATTTTCTCAGCTAACTTTCAAAAATAGATGATATCCATCCACGTCTATTTATTGAATGTGTAATCTACAGGTAGAGTTCCAGTTCTCAAAAATTTTTCGGTTTATGTAATTGTAATTAACTATTTGATTTTGCTATTGTAAATTTTTTTAATTAAAAAAAGGGCTCTTATGCCATTATTCCATTTAACCTTATTACATTGTATCTAATAATGACAAAAAAATATATATTTTTTCATATATTTTAGATTGTTATAAATACAGACATCATACATTTATGATTTATTTCTGCTTTTCCTGCTATTAGTTCGAACCACTTCAGCAACTAATGGGCGTGTTCCCAGCAGCAAGTTGTAAACATGTACCTGCACCTTGGGCACAACTAATGAAAAATGTGGTAAGAAATTACTATTTTACACAGATATTCATATTTTTTTTAATAACTTAAAAATTACCCAGAAATAATGCGTTTTCTTTTAATTAAATTAGGATTCGCCAATCATCGACTTTTATCCCGAGGACTTTAAAATAGATTTAAATGGGAAAAAGTTTGCATGGCAAGGAGTCGCTCTTTTACCCTTCGTCGATGAAGAGCGACTTTTCAAAGCTGTAGCACCTTATTATAAAGATCTAGAGCCGGAAGAGATAAAACGTAATATTCGAGGTGATGATATGTTGTTCTTATCAACGAAAACCAACGGATTTAACATTGCACGTAGTCTATATAAAGAGAATATTGACGAGGAAATAGAGACGCCTATATCGTTTGAGGGTATGGCAGGAACGATTCTTCTATCAGAAAAATGTGTCCCACCAAATGGGTAAGAATAATGTTCATATTTTTTCTACTGTCGCTATCTACAGTGAGCACGTAAAGGTTGGAATAAATACGTATAAAATCCAGGTATTTTCATTTTCATTCTTAAATTCTGAACATATTTTATGTATCATGTCCTACACCTGAATTCAATTGTTTCCGAGAAAAATGCACTGTAACTTGAAACATCAGCATATTATTATTTATTTAGAAAAAGTAGTAAAATGCAATAAAAAATAAAAATTATTTTATCATATGTTGGAAATGACCTCCACCAATTTTCCGAGACGATATTGAAATTCCTGCAAAACATTGCAACTACGTTAGGTTCTATCAACTACATTTCGTCTCTTATCCTATTCTTTAACTCTTCGATGTTGTTTAGACAGTTAATGTAGACCTTACACTTAAGATAACCCTACAGAAAATAATCAGAATTAAAAATAAAAAAATAAAAATGGTGTTTCCATTAAGAAAAATAAGTGAGCTGTCATAAGATGTTTTTGGGTCACTCTGTATACATGAAATAATCATAAGAGAAACGGCAACTAAAATCAAAAATCGACGGGTCTAAGCGTTTCTTCGAGAAGAAAACACCTGGATTTTAAATGAATTTATTTACGTGCTCACTGTATATTATTTTTACTGCAGCTAAAACAAAAGTACTGAAGCATAACATCTATAACTAACGATTCCAATACTTCCAGTGCCACTACTATTTTGTTATTACTCACAATTTGTATATATTTAATAATTCACTGAATGAACAAAAGTTTTCATTTCAATAATAATGAATTGCCTTTTTAAATTTTGCTTATTTATCAAAAGTGCAAAATTTACGTGTTTGTTTTAGAACGTTAAACAGTCCCATTAGGGGGCTGAACTCTATTTATGGTAACAACGTTTGCTCCGTGAAATTTCGCGATCCAAAGTATCCAAAGGGCTTCGTCTTTTTATCGAAAACGTTGGAAGGTGCTAAATTACCGTCCAGAGTTTTGAAACCTCAAAATCTAGACGAGGAATCTCACAGAAGCTGGAGACCGCAAATTGGGATGGCTCCGTCCACAAGAAGGTAATATTTTTCGCTTTATGAATTCAGTTTTTTCATTCTTTTACGGTCGATAGGGCTACACTGGAAGCATCCTCCCGTAGAATGCTTAGCCATTATACACCGAAGTCTAACCAAAGACAGTACACAAACCAGTATGGTGGAAGTGCACAAGCATACGGGGGAAACAACTACTCCAATGTACATAATTCGAGTAATTATCAAAGAGGTAAGTAAAAAAATATTTTGTCACGCTACAAAAATAATTTAATGTAAAATAGTGTCGCTTATTTGTTTGTACAACTTCGGCAGGAAACTTACGGCTGCAGTGTCATTGTCACTCGACTAAATTGATATGTTAAATATTTTAATAAAAAATAAATATAGCTTTATTGTTCAACAGTGATACCCAAATTAAGAACAATTTTTAAAATAATTTATATTAACTTGACTTGCATCGGGTATGTCAGGGGTCTACTGGTGCAATCTTAACACACTTCTGAAAATCTTAGCAATTCGAAAATTCGCATCCAAGAAGAAAATGTCATATTCGTGTACTGTCGAGTAGATTTGATTATGGATTATCATTAAAAATAATTAAAATTCAAATTTCGATAAAGGTGCCCTACTTACCGGCAATACAGAGGCTCCTCTCACTCGCTGTATAAGCGGTATTAAGGCAGATGTTCATTATTGTGCGAATTAAGCTGGAATTATAAACTTATCCGCAACAGTAACAGTTGCTGGTACAGTAACTGTAAATCAACACCTTACAAAATAATTTAATAAATATTAAAAGACACAGATATTGTATTCATACGCATATTTCTATTTTTGAATTGTTGAACAAGAAATTGTTAACGTACTACTGAAACTATCCCTACTTCGTAATATAATGAATACAACTTTCATAAATCATTACAACTTTAAAGTATATTTCATAGGTTATATGTCATATTACTTTACGCTATTCAGATCATTTTTCATACCAATTGTAATTGCTTGCATCTGATTGGTTTATTTTTATTATAATACGCAGCAGTTGACGCCGAAGATAAAAGTTGGCCATCTCTCTGCGGATTGCTTGCGGCGTGTTACTGTTATTATTGCTGTTGCCGCAGTATTTTATCTGAAAATTTTTGCGTCAACAGTAGCAGTTACTGCTGCGGATGAGTTTATAATTCCAGCTTTAGAGCGGAGTGAAATTATGGAAAACTCTCTTTATACGTTGTTCACCGAACAGATGGAGTGATCACGTGATGATCATCCATCGTGCACGTGCAAAGCCGGTTTTACACTGGAAAACAGAAAAATGATTATTTCCATCCAGCTATTACTGTTTGTAACCAATTTCGGAAACATATTCGTCGTTATAATGAAAAGTAAACGTTCGTTTTATGTTTTTTGTCTATTGCAATTTGAGTTTTATTTTAAGGTGGGGCAAATAAATAATGTATAAGATGGCGAGGTGGAAAATTAAAATATTGAAGTGTGATCGGCTCAAAAGAATATAATTTTTCTTAGTGAAACGGTGTTTAATATGTTATCAAAAAAGTACTTGTTCCCTAACAAAAAGAAATCCCAGGTTTTATCTTATTTATAAGATTTTTGTATATAAACATTGCGCGTCCTTGGTACGCAATACAGCGATGTACGTGGGTGGTATGATAAATACCTCCAGAAAAACAGCGCAATTGTTTTGCATATGGCATGTTTATTTTTCGACATAATCTCCTTGTAGCTCTATACACTTAGTTTAACGATGTTGTAACTTTTTTAAGCCATCCAAATAATAAGAGTTGTGAAACTCTGCAAAATAGGCCTCTGTTTCTGCAATGACATCTTCATTCGACGTAAACCGCATTCCATTAAACCATTTTATTCATATCAGGAAAAAGAAAAAAATCACGGGGGCAAATCTGGCGTATATGATGGATGGGGCAACACTTCTCACCGTAACTAAGCCGGTTTTGCAATTGCCGATGAGTGGGTCGCGGCGTTATCATGGTGAAAGGGGATTTTTTTTCCTAGGCGTGGCCTTTTCCTCTTTACTTCAGCGTCGAATCGGTGCAATAAATTAGCATCTTCCTTTATCCAAATAATCTATTAAGATGATACCTCGCGAATCCCAAAAAATCGTCGTCATAACTTTTCCGGCGGATGGTATCTCACTTTTGCCTGCTTGAGTGCACATTCGCCGGAAGAAACCCACGTGCCGACTAAGCTTTGGTTTCCGGCATGTAGTGATAAATCCATGTATCATCAACGGTCACATAACGCCGCAAAAAGTCACTCATATTACGCTTAAACATGGCCAAACATTGCGTTGAAGTTGTCGCGCGATTCCGTTTCTGGTCAATCGTCAGCAGACGCGGCACCCATCTCGCTGATAGCTTTCTCCTACCCAATTTTTCGTGCAGGATATTTTGTATACGTTCAATTGAGATGTTTGCCATCTTAGCAATCTCTTTTATCTTCACCCGACGGTCTGCTAATGCAATATTATGCACATTATTGACCATATCGTCCGTAGTCACCTCAACAGGACGACCTGGGCGCTCCTCATCAAAGACGGTGGTTCGGCCATGCTTAAATTCATTGGTGGTCATCGATGGTGCATGATTCTTATAAACCGCATGCACACGTTTCCCCATCAAAAAAAAAGAAATCTAATCACTGACCGTATCGTTCTTTTTCCATGATTGCAAAAATATATACAGTTACTCACTTTCAACAGCTATAAAAAGTAAAGTGCTCGATGAATCTTTCCGAAATTTTGATAGATGTCGATTAAAGAATAGTACTAATAGTCGGTAATGCAGATTTTCACACAAAGCGCCATCTGTCGTCAAATACGGGTATTTAACATAGCACCCTCGTATTGTACATTTTAAATCAATGAATTTAATTTATTGTTATCTTTCTGTAATATATTACCAGTGCAATTGTTGTTATATTTGTTTTTAGCAAGAAACAAACAGAAATTTAATCTTAGAACTTATGATGCTATTTTCTCCCATATTTGAACGGTCTCTAGCAATCATTCGAATAATCGCTTCTAGAATTTTAAAAGGCGGCTTTTACTACGATTTCTACATCGTTTGCAATGGACTTTTCGGTAGTTCTTACCAACCAATAGAAAGCTTTGTTTTCGTATCACAAATTGTTCACTCATTTTTTGTACTCAATCTGTTCGGTGAATATGGTATAAATTATCGGTTTTTTTAACCTTATGTTGCAGAAACAAAATCTTTGTTTATAGTTCGCAACAATAGTTTTACCTTACACGTAAGGATAGGTATATAAGGTTGGATTATTATATAATATATTTGAAATACATTACGATTATAATATTGCATGGCTTTTTTGTAGACTTATCTGTTCACTTCATTGTGCCTGTGTATATGTTTATAGTAATATTAGCGGTATTGCAATTATATTTCAATTTTATATTTAGAATGGATTCTATGAAATTGTAACTCGGCGTATAAATGACTGATGGAATTTATAGGGCTTGGGATCATGTATAACTTGTTTCTAGTAACATATCGTATTCAACGGTAATCCAATTTTATTTAAACATAAATAAAAAATACCTTATGAACAATTATTAATAAAAATAAATATAATTACATTATTTTGCTTAGTATGAATAACATATCACTAAAAGAAATATGGAATACCCTGCCCTCTATCGTTTAGAGGTGGCTACTATTAAGATTTCTGTATTTTTAAAAGTAGGTTCTTCTTACTACAGACAGATGCTGCAAGAAGTTCCTTATGGCCAATAATTAATAATAAAAAATACAATTACATTGCTCTGAGTACTATGAATTAATATTCTAACAAAGACAAGAAAATTAAAATATAGAATTACTCTGCCCCCTCTATCGTTTAGAGGTGGTTATTATTAATAATACTGTATTTGCGTTCTGTATGCGACAATCTGTAGAACAAGTCAAGGTAATAAATAAATAATAAAAATACAATTACATTACTACAAAGAAATTATAGAATAAGTTTTGTATAAAAGCTTTATGTAAAACGCACTAAATAAAGGATAAAACAATTTTTCTTTTTATAAAGCTTAAGTTTTTTTCTTGTAGTGTGGATGAACCAATATGGTTAAGAACAATATTAATAAGTATAAGATTTTTTTCATAAATTTTCTTATCAATCAAGTTACATTGTCTTAATTATATTGTCATTATTTGCGCTTACGCGTTCTTAACTAGAATCGTTCAAACTGAATGCGGAACCAAAAGCTAACCGTCATTCTTTGTTATTCGCTATCCCGGCAGTGTCGAAAGAATGGTTCTGATTATTCCTGCAGCAATTTGCGTCTCGAGTGGCTGCTTGTGAAAAGGGATCGGACTTGCATTATTTTCAATGGCGCAATTGTCGCTGTAGATACTCAAAACGGTTTAAGTTTTGTTTGAATACGTACTGGATTTTCACATGATCAGGATATTGTAATAAACATACAATATTAAAGATATTTTATTATACGTTCCGTTTTACTCATTTTTAGTCATGTTTATTTATTTTTATTTACACTAAATACATACATATGTAAGTGCAAATAGAACATTACCACATATCATTAAATTAATGTCAGTAAATTTAAAATGTGAGCTTTAACACATTAAAAGTCTCATAAGATGGCTCCTCTGTTATGATGGAACTAAAGCAGCGTTTTTTAATGAGGCAACGCAGAAAAGAGCACTTAATTTTGAACAAAAAATTATTAACACTCACCCAATTGGATACCTTATTGTAATGATGCAAAAGAGCGTTGATATTTTCAGAAGTAAAAAACAAATATGTCAAGGTATAAAATTTTAAGAAATCCAAAACCATTCCCTTTCTTTTAATATTGATGACGGAATGACACCATTATTTAATTTGAATTTAATATTGTTATTGCCAAAATCTACGATAGCATTCATCGTAGAGTAAGAAATCGTGCCCTATGTTGTGATTAACATATTGGTTAACAAATCAAAAATTAAATGCGCTTGATGGGGCATTGCACCAATCAAATTTAATTCTTCAATAGTTTGTTAAAAAGTTATTTGAGGAAATGTGGGTTGGCAGTGGTTAAGATGGAGCTTTTAACAAAAGAATTATGTTTATAGCAGGGTTGCGGAGAATCGAGAAATATTTGATTCGTTCGTTTGGGAATGGATAGCTTGCTTAAAATTTAATTCGTTGGAGGATTTTCTTGTTTAATTTTACTTCTCGAGAATTTAAAATAAAATTCAGTTCGCGAATTTATGGGAAACGAATTGTTCCGGAATTTTACTCAAAAATTTTAATATACTTTTTACCATTTTAATACTCGGATAAAATGAAATATAAGTTTATTTTTCCTTTTCTTTTTTTCTTCTACTCCTCCTTTTGCTTTTTTCATATTTTATTCACGTATCTACTATAACTCTAATCTAACTTAAACAACGGAACAGACGGAGAATATTAAAAAAATAAAAAAATTGAAAAAACGTGAGAAAACATTTAACGAATCTAATAATTATAAAACAAATATGAAAATAAAAAAATACCAAAAACAACAATAATTAAAAACAATAATAAAAGTAACAAAATAATATAAATAATAAACTAACAAAAAATATAAAAATTAAAATTCTGGAAGAAACAAAAACATTAAAAAATAATTACATTTTTTTAAAGTTTTTATTTTGTTCTCAAAATTTCTATAATTTTTTGTTTTTTGCTAGTATTTTATTTATATTGCTACTTTTACAATTATCTATTTTTATATTTTTCTTATAAGAAATAGGTAATTATGTTTTTTTTGTTTTTCAAAATTGTTATTATTTTGATATTTTTTTCTTCATATTTTTGTTTATTTTTTATTACCAATTTTTAGTTTTCTTACATTTTTGCATTATTTTTAATTTTATGTCTTTTTATTATTTTTTTTAATTCTAGCACAGCCCATATTCTAAATTTAAAACTAAACACCTACAATACATATGTACATATTGTCACGGAATATCACGGTATCGTAACGACATCTTGTGGCAACTGTACGAAGCTTGTAGCTAAATTCGCATTAGTTTAAATTGTAAAGGCGCGCTCTGATTGGTTCCTTGAACTTAAAACTACTAGCTCACTCTGATTTGATCCTTCTGTTGACAGGATTAGAATTGTTCCTATTTTGAGGCGATCTTTTTCGCTCCAGAATATCCGAGAAGTAGAATTTACTCGAAGAAAATTTGATTATGTAAGGAGCCCTGTAAACAGGTAGTTTTTAGTTTTTATTATGTATGTTCGCGTTAAAGTCTTTGAGTGTGAATTAGTCAACTTCATAAATTTAAAGTATAGTCGTCTGTCATGTAGGTTAATTAACAGAAAATTTTCCAAATATTTCTGGCAATGGGCAGTTCCAACGCTCTAAGCGTAAAACGTGCTAAACCAATATCTAAAATGTAGAAGCCCTAAACAGCTGATACTTGCAGTGATAAGCGCTTTTGATAATCTTCTCATCAACGCTACCCCCAAATGAGTATATAAACGATCCGGTAATTGTGATTGCAAACAGTAAACCAATGAAGTCTGCTCGCAGTTTATATCTTCCTGTTAGACGCTCCGCCCGTTTATGTGTGTGTGCGTGAATTTATTGGAAACAAGCAATTTATTGGGGGGCATTGTGTGTTTGTTTGCGAGCGTGACGCTACAATGACGTCGTTGCCGGCGGCAGAGCGCGTAATTGCGCCCTTTGTGTGTCCGTCATCACCACTCACACGCCTAATTTCACGATACCGCCACGGAGTAGGGTATAGTTCATCCAATTCCATGCACGTTACCCTTATCGCCGAAACCTCTTTGTTTTCGTAATTTTCTACACAAACGTAGAAAATCGATTCAATATTCGATCCAATATTTGATTCAATGAAGTTCTTTTTTATCAATTAATGGCGCTACCTTACCTGTGCTCAGGCATTTAATCCTAACTTAACAAAACGACGAGGAATAAAAATCCATACGTCTATACCGCGTGTTTTTATACTCCTTTGCCAGGTAAACGTTCAAGCAATAAATCAAATCAACAAATCCATACTACAAATATCCCGCTCACCATTTTTTTATATAAAATATTAGTCAGATCGAAGACGCGGACGTCTTAGAAGCATCTTGTCTGGAATACGGTATAACGCTATTGTTATCGTGAATAATTCTCTAAACTCAACCGAAGGTAGTTTGCCCCGAAGGTGGAACCTGACCAAGTTAATTATAGTCCCTTTATCTGACCAACTGTAGTGGACAGCTCCTGTATAATAAATTGAATTTCTCGCAAGACCAAACAAGAAGATTACTTTATTGATTTCTCTTCGCCTAAATTGACACACTGCAGTTTCAATCATTTCTTTAAATACTTCTCTTTATCGGTTTTTGTAAGGTTGCTAAAAATAAAGATTTTGAATTGAATAATACCATTTCTTAAGTTGTTAGAATATGATTTAAACTTTTAAAGCACTTGTTCGTACATTTTAACAGTGCGAATACTCCATTAGTTTCAGTATTTCGTTTTTGTTTTGGGCGTAATGTATAATACTATAATATATGCCAAATCGTAATAACTAGTAATAATAAATTTGTACACACGAAATAGGTACTGTTTTGCACAAGTACCAAAAAGAATTCTTTTTTTCTTTCATGCTAAAGCATTGCGCCATTTGTTAGATTATTTGCCAAGTTAATAAAAATATCTACAAAACTATCCAATAGTTTGGCAGCAAATCATTTATACCAACGAAAAGTTACGACTTCAACATATCACTAGTGTTATGGCAAAACATGTTATCTGCCATTTTTGTGATTTTATAGGAGAAGCAAAAACAGTTTTGTATTTATAATGGTCGATATAGATTTGTTAATTCTACACTCATGTTCGTATCACTGCTATATCTATTTATACAACAAAGTTTTGACAACTACATCCTTTATACTTTATGTGCGGACATTTACTGCCAAAAAGTGCATTTTGAAAAGAATAGGCAGATAACATATTTTGTCATAACACTACTGATATAATTCCATCTAAAAGTATTTATTCTAGTGTTTTGATTTAAGATAACAAACTAAATATTAAAACGGATATTACAGCAGTAAAAAATGTGAACAAAAAGTATCTAATACAATGCCGAATGTCACAATTACCGCCAAATCTGTTTGGACATATCTGTAATTTATTTTTCATTACCATTTCCAAAAATATAGAGTGTGCAACACTGCCAAAAAGTGTTTTCCCCCGTCTTGATACGCATATAACCGTTTTTATTGGTGATAGCGTCATTAACTGCTAAACACTTTTCAGGTGGCCAGTCCTACAATTACCAACAGCGAAGTGGTACTTACGAACCTTGGCAGTCCAGCTCAACACAGTCGAACGCAGGTGGATATAACACCAACTATAGAGGCGGCCATTCAAGCTCACAACGGAATAATCCCGAACATCATAATAATTATCGCCGACAAGGTGGACCACATAGAGATAGATATGAACCTTATACGCCCGCCCCGGGTAGATCATCATATAGGCGTTGATTTTGTACTAGAGAATGGATTGATAACATCTATTTTATAATAAAACTATTCAATATAATAAATAGTATTATTGTTTATATAACTTAAGAGTTGGACATTTCTTTTATCTATTTTTTTTTTGTTACAGAGCGGTATATCTATAATTAAACAAACTCTTGTATCTAGATATATAAGTGGCAGTTTTGGTCCAGAATTTAAATAAACGGTAGCAGTTTTAATTAAAATCAAATAATCTTTTCTTTATGTGTTTACAATCTTAGCAGGTTAACTAAATGTTGAATTAACTTCTTCAATGAGGAGAAACTGCATATTAAAAGATATGGTATCCTCATCTGTAATCGTCACATTTTTAAAACAAGATTCTTGGGTAATTTGAATTTAGGGCTACTATACTGAGGCTATACTGAGCTGAAGAATTTTAGTATATACCTAAAGTGCGTTCGTAAAATTGGGAATAAGGTAAGGTAGCGATTACACAAGGTCATTTGCTATAAAATAATAGGATACGGTGGCTTAAACTAGTAAAAATAAAAAATCCCTTACTACCTTGATGAGTGAAGAGCTTCAGATATGCACGTATTTCCCCACTTTTTCTTAAAATTTAAACAATATGATTCTATCCAATTTTTAATGCTACGGTCATAGTAACGTCACTTGATTCATAATTAACATTTTACGCAAGCATACCAATTGTACCAAGTTTACCAGTTATATTGTGCTTTCAGAAATAGATCATTTTAAGGAAAATACGACAAAGACACGTTATTGAATTTAGTAAGATGCTACATTTAGCAGTGTGGGGTGTGTTTGTTTGTGATGGCATTTTATCTAACAGCGGTTCACCGTTTTGTATTCCATTTAGGGGATTTTATCTACTGTGAGTGGCATCTGTGTTTGTTAAACAATTTGGTAAACAGGGGGAGGGGGTTCTTGATCCCCAGGTAAATTGGGAAAGCTGTATTCCCGCAACCCATGTAATGTTGGTTGCATATCTCATAGGTTGGGAGTCCTTAATTTTTTTAGGTAGACGCCAAGGGCAATTTTTTTTAACAGTTATTTTATGGTTATTCCATAAATTGTAATCTGTTATCGCCTTTATATGTTATACATCATTTTATCCTTTTATTATAACCCACCGATAAGTGAAATCAGAACTCTTAACACCAATCTCAATCTAAAAAATACATATTACGTCATGACAATATCAACGTAGAATACGCGAACTAAAACCATCAGTGGCGCAGCTGATTTAAGCTAATAGGTGCACCGGTAAATTTTGGCTAAACTTTATAAGCTAACTATGAAAACTGGCATGAAAAAGCCACTTATTAATATAAATTGGATAATAGTAATATGAAATAACACAAAACAAGGTAAAAATTCGACCGACTCAACAAAGCAGACGCTATTTTGAATTTGGACAGATAATTATGAGGACACCCCAGCGCCGAAAACGGATATGACATAATATGAATTTCATATATTGAGGCTACTCTACGAATAAATTAATTTCTTTACGTGGTTGTCAGCCAAATTTCTTAATGAACATTTAAGTTAGCGATATGGACAATTATTTGACGCGTCCGAAGCACTGTCATAACTGCTTTTGTGTATTTACAATACCCTATATTACTAATGGTGTAATATAAGTTGCATAATTTTTTAGATCACGGATATTTTAACGGGCCTGTATATTTGATTGTATGTGTACATTGTCACGTGGAAGGTCGTCAATATGGCTCTCTATGTATAGAAATTAATATAATTCCCATATAACGAAATTTCGGAAGAATGATTTACATAACAATGGGTTCTGAATTACAAAATCTGACAGTTACACGAAATAAAGACAAATATGAATATTGTGTATCGATTAAATACCGTACGTGGCGTCACGTCTATCGTAGAGTCGGCAGTTAACTTACTTACTTTTCAAGAAGCCCCGAAAAGAGGCGTTTAAAAATATATAAATAAAAGTAGTTAGGGTACCTTTCAGTTTTTTTTTTTAATTTAGCGCCACGAATGTGTGGTGGCGACACTGAGAAAGCGTGAACGCGAGGAAAAGAGAAGAAGTTAGGTCAGATTATGTTCTGTTACGTTATGGTGCGAGTGCACCTTTATGTCTTTTATTGTAAAGCAAATAATGTAAAGTAATATTTAATACAAAATAAAGGTTTTAGAAGAATAACAGTATGTATAAGTAAAAACCTGAAACTAAACATGTATAATTAATTAAGAGACATATGGATGTTCCTGATGTTTGAGCGGGTATCTTGTGTCATAACATATTCGTCGACGGAGTGGAAAGGGCGAAAAATTGATATTTTAATGAAAAGAACATCAAAACAAATCTATTGCTAGGCTAGCATCTATGTCAATGACTCTCATATCTGTGGAATTCACGTATTATAACAGGAGGACACGATAAAACGCTAAAATTCTTATAACGCGTTATACCTCCGTACCTGGTAATTTTTAATATTTAAGATTTTTTAAGTTGGCGAGCCTGATTTTAAAAAAAAATTTTCTCAAAACAAAAATTGTCATTACATTTGAACCGTTTATGATTGACAATAACATACACAGTTAGAAATTGCTTGTAGAATTTAATGCTAAAGTACTAAGTCCACAGTTTGTATATTGCGAATTTTGGTAGATCGCGTATGTATCAGTTCAATACAGTTTACACAAAAAAATTGTTTACGTGCACCCTTCTTCGAATAAAACGTTGAAGAACATGTTTTACACTCCTAAGTGTAAATACCTCAAATGTAGTCAAATACATTTCTTTAACACGCAAACCGCAACTTAAACCGTGAACTCGATGATCTGGTTTTTCAGTAGCCATCTTGAACTATATATAGTTCAGCCAACCTAAAATTTGAATAAAATATCATGGTGGTAACTTGGGCGCAAAGTGACCTGAAGTATTTGTAGTTGGCTACATCTGATTTTTTAAATATCAGCCAATGAAAACGCTAGAAACAGTGGAATTCCGAAAGCCTAACGTTTGCAACTGATATCTATTAGCATATTGTATTATATAGCAGAGATTATCTTTGATATTAGTCCAATTATCCCCGTTGGTTTTGTTCATGTGCTGTATTAAAGAAAATACAAGTGGAAGAACGATATTTAAAAATCAATTACTAAAAATAGAACTACAATTAAAACAAATGGTATTAGGTAAGTAGATAGTAAAAACTGTCTCCCTCAAAAGGTGACGTGTTTTCAGCGGTTTTGTAAAAATAGGTCTCAAACATTCCATAATTCTCAGATAACTACTCCGAAAAAAGCTCTGGATATGACCGCATAACAGGTAAAATCGTCCAATGGTTACCAGAAAAGGGATATTATTCATAACGCAAGTATTTCATGCAGTTATGTTGATTGCCCACAATCCAGCCCAATCGCAGTAGCTCAAATATTGAACCGTCGTTTTAAAACCTGGAAAAAATCCAGAAGATGGCAAATCGTATCGTCCTATCTATCTACAACCCTTAGTCACAAAAATACTTAAAAAACCACTGGTTGCCCCAAAGACCTAGACCCTAAATGATGATGCTTATTCCATCGCACCAATTTGGATTTAGTCAGCGACACTCGACAATTTAGCAAGCCCACAGATTAGTCAACAGAATCCAAGAAGATTTCGAATGTAAAAGATTTTGCTCAAGAGTATTCTTAGATGTAGGACAGGCATTTGACAGAGTGTGGGACACGGACCTACTGTACAAGCTAAAATGTAACCTCCCTATCAATTACCATATAATTCTGAAATCATATAGGGAAAACAGATACTTCCGAATTAAGTTCGAAAACGAACATACTAACTAACAATCCATACAAGCTAGAGTACCGCAGGGAAGTGGCGTAGGCCCCACACTTTGTACACAGCCGGCAGAGCCAACTTACCCACCACCCTTGGTATAGCAACAGCATTCTTTGCTGATAACACAGTCGTTTTAGCAACAAACGCAAGGGCTACAATAGCATCTGAATTGCTACAAGAAAACTTACATAGTATTCAAAGATGGATCAACATATGTAAAATCAACATCAACAAAACAAACCGATGCATATAACAGTTACAATGGATGAAAGTAGATACTCGAATTAAGAAGCCTTTCTTTCGTCTGAGAACAAACCGTATAAAATCATTATGAAGCCCACATGGATGTACGGCATAGCACCCTGAGGGACAGCGTCAAATTCCAATATCGATGTAATACGAGGTTTCCATTCCAGCCCAAGGTAGCTAGAAACACATCAAAAGCCCCATTGTTTGTCACCAACTAAGAGATATACAATGACCTACATATCAATTTCAACGGTCTGAGTTGGTACAAAAAAGATTCCTAGATTGGTTAAGAACTATAGTACATAATTACTTTCGTGGATTGGCTCCACCTTCTGCCGTCATCTGCCCCATTTGTCACTTGTATTTACCGCTATTATTATTTTTATACTTCGTTCTCATATTTAAGTAAACATAAACTAGTTTATAACTACTTTAGAGACCTTTTTGATTCCAACCCAGATCACGCTTGTACCCAAACACACATCAGGACAACAATCAGATCAATCAGAAGAAGTAAATATAGCTAAAAATATGCGTATCGCAAATGTAGTCTGAAAGGTAGTTGCTCGACTGTATGAATATATAAACGTGAAAAAACCATCATTGACTTTAATGATAACAAAAGTTTCTCAAATTATAAATATAGAACGGACATAAAAACGAATTCTTGTCAAGAACTGGGAGCTGGTACTTGTGACGCTCTCGATGTAATGCGAGCTCTTTGATTATGATAATGGGACTTGTGGTGGAACGGATTGGACGCTGGTGCTCAGCGAACGCCACTGGACTCTAGAATATCTACTACTCTAAGAGCGCACTCTAAACAGGAGCACTCTTCACCCGAGTTCTTTCATGACCTACCCGGCAACGAAACTGATTGCCGCTGACCGACAGATTATATAACCCTTTAGAAACCTCTTCATGCCTACTCTGATACGCTTTACAGCCTACTTTACTTTACTTTCAAAGAGGTGTTATTTAGACTACTTTAGCAGAGCGCCAAAGTGTAAAATAAATATACCGTTTAGTATTTTCATTAACGTCGACGTCGCTGCTATTGAAGCCACATCAGGATCTCTACAGTAGAAGCGCATTTTAATGAATCTTGATATTGATAGATATATCATAAGAGTATATAAATCTTTTGTTTTTCATTTTTATGATTTTGAACAAAATCACAAGTTTTATATTAAGTAACTTTCAGTCTGAAAGCGTTTTAATGTTAAGTGACATTTGTAACGGAATACTATTACGATAAATTTAAATATGACCCTGTCATTTAATCAAAATAAAAATTTAATTTAATTTGTATTAACTTCGAAAATGGTTTATATGACATGAGTACACTCTATACTTAGCTCCTCAGCTTCTCAAGTCGTGCAGTTCTGGAGTAAAGTATGTGATAACCACTTGACAAAGGCACAAAAAAAAACAACAAAAATCAATTTGGGGTCCTGTTTTACTATTAATATGAATATGACTGAAAATGAAATGCGTAATGAAACAATATGCATAAATGCAATGTAGGGTTTGTGGACTTAGTTCTTCGGGTCCCAAACCGCTGATTCGCCGCTGCTACCAGTGAGATGGGCTTTGATACAGCCAACCCGCCTTGATTGCTTCCTGGTCTTCGATCTCTTTATTTCTCCGACTCACGAACAACTTTTCTGGATTAATAATTTCTTGACACGTTTCGACTTTTAATTCAGTAACAGTACCAGGCGGGTCAAGTAATGTCGCCTAACTGACTTAATTTAATTAATTTGACGTAATGTCAAAAATGACATCTCGCCTCCTCACATTCGACGCAGTCTGACAACTCGAGTCTACTTCATGTAACCGTCCCCGCTTCTCTCTCTTCTACCGCTTCTCCTCCACTTTATCACCAGTCCACACAACTCCTTTTTACAACATATAATTGATAATGTAACAAATATCACCTTCAACATTTTCAAAACTGCATGGCAAAATAACAAAATAAAACAGAACGGTATATATTCTCTTAAGGTATTTAAATATGTCAATTAAAAATCTTTTAATTGTACCGTTCCATTACACATTACAGCAAAAAAAAAAATAAAAGTTGTTACTACACAAGAATACTCGAATTCGTTTGAAAAGATCTGTGAGTAGCTTTATGCACTTCATATAGTTCATACTGTATTGTGAATATAAATCACCTGATATTGGTTATAATTTCAGACATTTATTATAATCTTTGCGACATTGTAAGCCATATCTTTTAGAAAATCACAATGCATCCGAAATATTTATCCAACAACATTAAAAATTCATATTAGGTAGGTGAATAATGCTAACTAACACTGTGCAGGAATTGCAAAACACAACTAAGGGGGAAGAATTAATTCATTTATTTTTATTTTTTTGTAAAATATTCATGTATCGTAAAGGGAGTTTTTGGCAACTGAAAACGTTGAATTGATGGGTCCGCCGTACAGTCCTGATCTGTGGCACCCAATGATTTCTTTTTGTCTCCGCACATCAAACACGGCTGAAGAAGCGATTGATGCTTTCAAAATGCATATTTTGGAGGTACCTCCATCAGAGTGGAAAAAGTGCTTCGAAAACTGGTTCAAGCGCATGCAAAAATGTATTGATCTTCATGGAGAATATTTAAAAAAACAATAAAGCCATGCATATTAACTTTAATTTGTGTTCTCTATTCCCGAAATATCTCAGTGTACATTTACTACCTGCGAGAAGCCTTATACTTCCCCAATTTATGACAACTTCGATACCAAGAATTTACGTATAATTCCCCTCTTTAAAAGAGTGTGCAGAAATAGGAAGATGCATGATGTAATAACAGAAACTTTAGTATTCAGCTGTACAATATTATTTATAATGCTTAGATATAAACATTATCAGGAATGTAAATATTAATTTCCAAGCCTGACTTGACGGCTCTCAATTGTAACGTTGATGTAATAAGTAGTAATACTTCGGGACCAGGTTACATGTTTATTTACATGTTGTGATTTAAAACCCTTAGTTCAAGATTTCCAAGATAGTCGATGACATGAAAAAATAAAATATAATACATTGTATACCCAAATCGACAATAGAGAAATATCATTCTCCGGATAAAAAAATTAAATCGACATGTAAAAGTGTTCTCCAGCTTCGAATCAATATGCCCAATAAAACGATATAAATACACAATATCATTGTGAGTAGTCTCCCTCTTGTTCAAGGGTACTTCTGCAATAGGTTGTCAAAGAAGGCGTGGCAGAAATTACCATACAATCAGAAAGAGTTACACGCGAACTCCGCATCAATTTTCCAAGCCGCTAAGGCTGATTTTGTCCGTAAACTCTAAACCATATTCGGTTCTGTTCCCCCCGGATTTAAGGTTTGGTTTGCCGCGCCCGGAATAAATGCAAGTCTGCAAAAGGTTCAACACGCCTACCTACGACTGTCCAATGCGGGATTGGTGTACGCCAGCGAGATGACGCCTCCAAATAGAATCGAGTACCCAGAATGCATTGGGTCTAGGGAGAAGTGCCATGTACACTTTGAGGACACTCTAGGAGTACGCTTAGGCAAGTTAAGCGCACTTCGTAGCTAAAGAGTCTTACATCAAGAGTACTCTGAAGAGTGCTATACCTCGATCACTGATTTATTTATATAGTTAGTCAGTTTGTTTATTGAATTCGGATATCGGATCGACCGACTTCTGTATCAAGAACAAACGCGTTGGGCTTTTTTCTTTATTTTCTGGACAATAAGTAGCAATTCAACAGTTCGCGACATCATCTTCATGGTAGACGCCGTGATTTATTTATAATCGTTTTAGTCATATCAAAGTGTAGCGGTGTGATATTTACTTTTCCGAAACGTTTTCTAGTGATTTGGTGATCGGTCTATATATCGTTAGTGTTTTCATTTTGCGCGTTTTTTAAATCTTTTCCGGTGAATGGCACTTATTTAAACTGTTATAGTAGATTGTTCTCGTGCGAGTTGTTTGCGCTAAAAGGGGATCTGGAGTCCATGTCTGCAGGTAACTACGGGGAAGGCCCCGTGCTGCAGGATCGTAGTGACCTACACGGCCTACTACCTGAACTCAATGGCGTTGAACTGGCGATGAGCCTGAGCCCTAAACATCATCACGGTGGTCAAGTATTAAGTCATCTGCAACAACTCCATCATTCGACGCCGTTCAGTGTTACTGATATTCTTAGTCCAATAGAAGAATCTTATAGGAAATTGGAATTAGCTACGAATCCACCATCACCCTACAGGTAAAACAATTTTCTAATAACTATTTGAAATGAGAATGAAGAAATTTTAACTGTTATTAACAAATAATTTAGAAAATGATTTGATTGGATCATGACAGTAGCGAATACGGTCAGCATGCATTTTTTTAAATAAAATTATTAAAAGCTAATGTAAAAAACGTAAAAAATGAATTGAACTTCAGTTAAAAATAGGTAAAAGATCCTAAAAGATTTGAATGAAGTATAGGTATTCATTACAATGATATAAGATTAATTCGGCCATGTAATTTGTTTAAAGTTAAACCATTGAAAACATTGCATACCTATAGATATTATTATTGAATATTTTTCTCAAAAATTGAAAACAATTTTTTTTTATGTACACTGGTAAAAGGAATTGGTTATATTCACCTAAAAATGATCAACACTTCGATTGTTGGTTGACTGAACAAAATGCTTTTCTCACTGTACCCATCATTGCCTCTAAAGGCTTACGTAATTCTATTTCTGTATGGACTTTTCGAAAATGTAGACAATTTTTTAAATAAATATTGCTTAAAATCAAATCAAAAAATGCTGAAAATATTTTTTATCTGTAGAAAAGAACGGATATGCTTGCGATGTAGAACATAAAGGCCTTATAGTAATCAGTAGTCTTCAAGTAACATTTGATAACATATCGAGGCTGTTTAATTAGACTATACTTTTTTTCTTTATGATACCAATGGAGATTTTTTTCTGAAAACAACAACGTATCACAAGTATACCTTTACATTAAAAAAAAATTCAAAAAAGTAACAGTTAGACGTCTGTAAAAATACCATTACCATTGGAAACAAATGACGAGCACCAAGTGGGAATCGAAATGCATTGCGCTGCTACAATATGATAACTTAGTAATTCAAGTTCTTTGGAAATATCAAATGTCTCACAATCTATCAAGTTGATTTTTCTTGTCAAATAAACGAAGAGCGTTTAGATATGCTTCGAGTTTATTTTGAATACGGCGATAATAGTTATCGAGCTGCAAAGCTTTATCCAAACACAGATCGTCCAAGTCGATCAAAATTTCAACGATTAGTGAATAATTTAGGGATATATGGCGCTTTCAAAAAGCCAAAAAAGTTGCAGTGTCAACATCGGGATGAAAATTTACGACTCAACGTACTTTTGAGTGTTGAGGAAAAGCACTGGACTTCCACTGGAGAGATTGCTGCTAATTTAGGAATTTTCAAGGATAGGAAATTTGAAAAAAAGAGAAAGTGAAACTGCATATTCCACGCAAAATTCATGCAATAGAGGCTGGTGATCCTGAACGCCGGACGACATTCTGTCGTTTCTTTTTAGACAAAATTGAAGAAGAACCATCCTTCTACCAAAGAATTTTATGGTCAGATGAGTGTGGTATTAGAGGGTATTTAACCAGAAGATTTGGCGATTCTTGGATTGGGACATATGGACCCATTCCTTGATTTATGTAACGCCTCCGGAAGATGAAATTCAGTTAAGAAATGAAATTACTGTAACTTGCCAGAGAGTTCCTGCCGAAATGTTATCCAATGCAACATATTGGGTTTATGCAAAGATGCCGGCAATGTTTAGCACAAAATGAAGCACAATTTAAGCATAGGAGATAATAATACATAATTTCTTACCTTTTTTTTTCGTTACATTTTGTTTTCTTTAGCTTCTAAATAAATTTTTAATAACGCTTGGTGCTGGTCATTTACTTACAATGTTAGTGGTATTTTTAGATACGACTAAATAATTAGTTTGTTACTCTATTTGATTTTTTTCTTATGTAAAGGTATACTTGTGATACATTGTTTTCAGAAAAATATGAGCATCAGAATCATAAAAAAACTATAGTTAATTTTTAAAAAAACTTTGGCCCTAAAATCCTAAACCGCTATTTAGGAAAAGCAAAATTTTTCGAGATGTTCTGGAAATCTGAGCCCAACTGAAAACAGAAAACAAGTAATTTTGTAATAAAATTAAGTTAGAAGCTTTTCGACCGAAATCAATTCTGTGCTTAATTTGAGAAAAGACGAACCGACTTGTTGTAGGTGTTATATATACCTAGTATAAGCTTCAAAACTTTTAAATTCTATCTTGGTTAGTGTTATTTAAAAAAGTAGAAGAAATAATATTTAAATATAAATAATAATCATCTTCAAGGATTTTCTAAATTCATCTCGACGATTTTTTCAAAAGTATCCTTTCTTGTAGTTTCATTCTTCCATTGCAATTAAATGCTTTCAAATATTTGCTTTACGATGTCGATTGTGTGTGCAACTTTTCATTTTGTTTTAAAAAAAGCACTGGTGTGAGGAGGCTACGTGACGAATTAACAAGTAAATACGTGTAATTAATAATCACACAAAATATAACAGTGGTATGCAATGATACACATGAATAAAACATACTTATTACTTTAACAATGTATGGTATATTATTGTAAATATTAGGTATGCCGCAGGCGAAGTAATTCTAATAATATTCTTCTTATTCTTTGTTACTCACCAATACAATAGTACTGGGTACATACATAATGACTAGATACCAGAATTACAGCTGATGCAACGTGATTTTTATGCTCGATACAGAACTTGTATTGTATCGGTGGCGTTCGAATGATTGACATTTTACAAATAGTCACAATATCTTTCATCTATTTTACTACATAATACGAAAATTTTGTCCAATTCACATGATAGTAAATCAATAGGAAAATGTAACTCACATGACCTCAGCCAGATAGATAAGATTAATTAATACTACTTCCATTAAATATTTCAAGTGTTTAAAATTGATTTAGTGAATTTATTCTTTTGACATTATTCTTACAAATTGAAAATTATTATTCTCCAGCTAAAAACTTACTACTTCTAATTCTCTAAAATAAATTTTACAAAGTACCTATGTATTTTAATGTTTTATTGTTTCCATTTAAATTTATATTACAAATGATGAAAAAATTGCCCATCATTTTCTAAACAAACCTTTAAATTCTCAAAAACTTCTTGGGCATTAATACCATTCTGAATTTTTGCTTGCGGCTCTTCCACTTAATACGGCCTGTTTTTGTGTATATTTCTATATTTAAATTCCCAACTAAATAAAAATCCTGAATGTTACGATCGGGCAAGGTGGGTAGACCATAAATTTGTACTATAATCATTATAAATTCTTACAATACAATAAGATTAATTAAATCGATAGTTCTTAAAAAATACTGTTAACAATAACACCGGTCAACAAAATTTCAGATTTATTTTATCCCACGAGTTAAAGTGGGTGACCTTGGTAGTACCTACTCTTTACACTTATTTCATCCCTGTTTTCAGAATTTTTCTATCAGGCAGGGTTTCAGAGTGACAAAGCAATTAAATTTTCTGAAAGTATATATTATAATATGTGTATAAATCATGAAAAAATGACGTACAAAGTGATATATTTAGTTGGAAAATGTGCTGATATATGACTTTCGGCTGTACTTTGCATCAAAAACATCTCTCTTCAGCGTACAGTAATAGTCTGCCAACATAGCAAAAAATTCAGAGGAATTTGACGGATATTTTTTGCTGATGCAATCGTCAAATCATAATTTTAACTAGTAATATATCGTTCTGTTAATGGAAGTCTTGTATCAAGTAACTGCGGATAATGTATTATTTAAGTAAACGATGCCCGATCTACAGCGCCAACGCAGTAAATTTAAAGTCTGCTTAATCAGCAATAATCTGGGAGAACATACATATAAGCCAGAGTAAAATTTCCAAAATATTTCTTATTCACGGATTGCCGTTCATATTCTCTATTTATTATTTTCTATTTATTATTCTCTATTTATTCTCTATTTATTATTACAAAAGAACAAGAAGGACCCATTGTTCAATTTGATTTCAAATATAGCGAATTGCAAAGCAAATCTCCCGTTTGCACATACATTCAGCTCTAATATTGCAGAAATATTGATTCGTACGAACTTAGTTCAATCCATAGAATTAGCAATAATCCACCCTAAATGTAACTTTTTATAAGATGTTAATTAATTCCTTATTTAACAAGTTTGCAAATGTGCATTATTGGCATTTTTTATCACACTTACTCGTAAATTTGGCCAATAGTCCTATTAAGGTTCGGTGCAGTTTTCACGAATGAAAATAAGTGCTGAAAGAATTATAAACATACAAGTTTCATATTCAACGTCTTCTCCGTAAAGGCAAATAATAAAATAATATTTAGAAATTAATTGTTTCAGATCGACGTCTTCCGGAAGTAGTATAAACTCGCCCGGAGCAAGTGGTATAGCTACAAGTAGTTGCGGAGGCACCATGAATGGAGGATATCCGGTTATGGGTCAGTTTGGAGGCGGACAATATTGCCCGGTGTCCGAAAATCTTGGCTTGGCACCACATTATTCATCCGGCTGGTACCAAAGCTCAGCGGCGGACCCGCGTTTTGCTAGTAAGTATGATCTTGATCATAAAATGTGCTATTTGATAGAATATCTGTAAATATTACTTAAAAATAAACTTAACAAAAATTCAACACAAGAAAAACCGCGATTAATATGAAATGGTAATTCAGTAGTTACTGAATTGCTAAAGATAGAAAAAAGCTTTTAGGAGGACAGCAAAGAGACTGTAGATGTTTTTCTATACCCATCCATAAAAGGTTCGTTTTAAGAAAATCGAATGTATACTCTTACATATTTGATGCAAAATTTTCTATGGTCAGTTTAATATAAATTTTATTCTTATCAATTATATTAACCCAGGTATTTATTTTATCGTACCTACAATAACATGTAAGATATGTAAAATGCTAGAGATCCTTGCAATACTCGTGCATTCCAATCCAACTCGTGGTCAGCACAGTAAATAAAAGAAATTCGAGTTGGCCGCTGTATAAATGCGAATTTCCTGGACAATGAAATCGATACAGTACTGTGAGACTGTCGAAAGTGGTCTATTTGGTAACCGAATCTCCAGCTATTTTCAGTATGTGTGTATAGCGGCATCCTTCTTCCTTGGTAATCGGATATTTGAGGCGTGCGTGGAATGCCCGAGGGTGTCTTATGGAACCCCACGATGTGTGAAAACGGAATTCAATATACCTTAATTGCAGTCGAACTTTATAATACTTAACATATTAGCCTTCAATAATATTTAACACTAAAAATTATTTAAAAAAAAACAAGAAAACGGAAATAGCACAATTTTTACTAAGCTGAAAAAAAACAATATATCAGATCACCTCACAATAAATTAAATTGGGGACACGTGTTTCGGGAATCAATTTACTGTGAGGTGAGGAATGATCTCTACTACAGGTGTCCCACGACGAACTGCAGTCATCGATATATGGAAAACTATTCGCCGCAAAAATCTGAAATTTTGGTAGTAATATAATAATAATAAGTAATAATAATAATATAATATAACAACACATATAAATACATATAAATACATACATACATACAATTACAATTCAATAACTAATAATATTAATAATAGTGCATGTATACCACAAACAAAACAAAGAAGG
>JARFOC010001293.1:34319-49015 GCA_031763485.1 Osmoderma eremita
ACTTGTGCCCATACCATTTCAATGGGATTTAACTCGCAGTGGTAAGGTGGTAATCGAAGAACTTCATGGCCTTTTTCGTTTGCAAATTCGTCAATCCTGCTTTTATCATACTGCAGTTTAATTTGTGAACGCAAACAGCAAGTCCCTTTTTAGCATATCGTTAGTGATTGGTATTTGTTTCTCACGAAGCCAATCAATGATATTGTTTTTTCTCCATGCTGCCGTTGCAATTTTTTCTAATTGTCTGCAGAGATAGGAAGCTTTATCACAATCACTAATTTCTGCGGTATATTTGGAAGCAATTTCTTAATATATCAAACCGCGTATATGTCTGAATCCATCTCATGATGAACATGAGCAGTGTCCTTCTTGCAGAGAAATGTATATTCAGCACCAGGAACAAATCCGTTATCATCACCTGCATAAACTAATGCAAAACGAGGTCCAAGCCCGGTTGGGATTTCAAACCTTGGATAAATGCTTGTCGACTATTTTGAATTGTAGTGTCTATCCAAGTTTTTTTACTGCATGCCCTGTATTCACCCATGATTCATCAGTATATATTATAAGTAGTTCGACCTGAAATAATTAAAGTTAAACTAAATTGTACCTTCTGCTCTAAATTTCTTGATCTCTCGTAAATATTTGTGCCTCCATCGAATAATGTCGTCTCGTTCGATGATTATACTTTTACGTTTTACTTTTTTAAATTCGAAACCCACATCGTGTAGCAATCTATGTAAAGTTGCTCCACTGAAGTTAGGGAGATCATCATCTTTGACGGCAGCCAGAATTGCATTTAATGTAGGTGGCATATTCTGTATAAAAAAATATGCACTTTACGTCGAATAAGCACCTATTCGACGTAAAGTGTTCTCACCATATATTTGTAATCGGTCATCTAGTTGTATGCCTTTCCTTGTCTTGGGTTTTTTGAACTTGATAATGAATCAGTTTGTTGCTCATGTTTTATATATATATATATATATATATATATATATATATATATACCCAAAACCTTTACTTGCTTCTTGAACTGCAGCACTCACATTCATTGTTTTTATTAAAATAATTTAAATCTTTTACAATTATACACTTCTCCTTCAGGCAAATTTTTCTCCCTTACGCCGTTTTCTCCCTACAGGTCTGTTCTTAAGTTCAATGAACACAGAAGCTCAAATCGCGAGATCATTTGCAACCGAGACAATTCGTTAATTAGATGATGGAAAACCAAACAATGTATGAATTTTTTCTTTTAAAAACATCATCTTTAGCGATGAAACTCATTTTCGGTCTTATGGTTTTGTTAATAAGCAGAATTGCGGTGTGGGCCAATGAAATTCCTCGTGCGTTACATGAAAAACCACTGCTATCATAAAGAGCCACTGTTTGATACGGATTATGGACTGGAGGTGTAATTCAGCCGTTCTTCCGAGAATGAGTTTGACTAAGCTTTAACTGTAGATGGGGTACGAAATCGGGTCATATGCCACACAGCAAGAGCAACGTTTTGTTAGTCGTGTGATTTCCAATAATGCTGACGTAATTGGTCGCCCTGATCTTGCGATTTGACTCCATGCGAGCTTTTCCTCTGGGGTTTTACAAAGTCCAAAGAAATCTTGAAAACATAAATACAACACTTTATTGTTGAAATTGAGATAACTGGTTTGGGAATAGTCTTCGAAAATTTGATCAAATGGATCAGGGCTTGCCAGTACAACCGCGGTTTGTTTAATTGCTTAAAAAATGACGTCATGGCGCATGGGATTGTATTATTGTTGGCATTTTGTTGATTTCTATTTCATTTTCAAAACTTTCATATATATTATTTATAGTATTGTTTTACGTCCTATGCTCGGATAATAATGATTTTAAAAGACGGCCATGTTGTCTATTCTAAAATTTTCTGAAAACAGACATCCGAATGACCCTAATAAAGGAAACAATTTTTCTTATGTAAATCAATGCTCGTTTATTTAGATCAAACTAATTAGATTTAATATGCTACTTACTTTTGTTCCTGCATCGGAATACGTAAGTACTGACAATGGAGTATCAAAAGCGTACTTTCGCAGTCAACTTACGTTTTTGTTTTCCCGAAGGCATCCTAGTTCCGTAGCAGTTTCTTTCCCGGTCTGTCGCGGAATATATTAAAAATTCTTGGCGGTTGTCGTATTCAAAACCCAGTTACGTATTACGTGTAAGTGTATACGTCGGCCGTATGTGTAATGAAATGTATTTTTACATGGCCGTAATGTATGCGGTGTGATTGTATATTCCGAGCATGTTCGAAATCCCCGCGTGGCAATCTGTGGACCGATGAAAGAGAACCGCCGCACGTCCCAGGAAGGAGATGGTGAGATGAAAAGAAGCGCGAACGGTGAGAAGGGATGGTGAGTCCTTGCTCTCGTTTCGTGGGCCGTGTTACTTTTTTTTAACGGGCTTCTTATTATTCACGTATATTCTTCTACTTTCGAACATGCACTGTGAAGGAATATACGTATCCATAAAAAAATATTATTCGCACTGTAACGTAAAAGGGAAATGAGTTTTTCTCGCTTAACAAATTTTCTGGACAGCCGAATCGCGTGAAACTTAGCAGGCATAGTTAGCTCTATATGCTCAATACATCCTGAAATGTTCAGCTCCCCATACCCTCTGGTACCCTCAAAATTGCCGCTTAATACGGGTCCTTTCAAATTTCCTTAATGGTTGCTTAATTTTATTTTTTTCGGCCAGTTCTAGACAAGCGAATCGCGAAAAACTTAGCAGGCGTTACCTGCTAAAACAAACCTCCGGAGGCGTTGTTCAGGAACTATCTCAGGGTTGGTAACAAAAACTAAAGAAAACAATGAAAGGTTCGTCGATAACCATTTAATAGCGCACAGAGTACATTAAATATGTTTTCCCCAGGAAGGGAGCTTAAGTTGGTTGGTACAAACCAATAGTAAAATAAACTATTTAATTGACAGAGAAATTCTGTCGAATGATCATTCGATTCACACTTATTTTCGTTTACAAACATAAAGCGGGGCTAGCCGCGGTTAACAAGAAAAGATTGATAAAAGGAGAGTTGTTGATTTACTATTTAAATGGTAATAGAAGTTGACAGTTCGCAAGTATACAGAGTAATGAATATTATATGTGGTTCTTAGTATGTTACTAAATATTAATAATAGAGTTAAGAGAAAGGAAAAGCCGCAAATAGAATTTGTTATAAAACGAGATAAAGAAGTTAGGTCGGTAATATCAGCTGTTCTTAAACGTAAACACTTATGGTAGTCGTGTGTGCGCGGTTTGAGTGACGCCACAGTGGTCTGATGTCATATTTAAGTGACGTGGTAAAGAGAGTATATAATACGAGAGACCAAGTTACGTCAATTGCGTAATTAAATAATATGAAATAAAACAATAAAAATCTGGCCTGTTATTCGAGGTGTCTGCGACGATTCAATCGTGCTGGCAGGCTCGGCTACGAAGTTTCCCTGATGCAATCGGATCGAATGATGCAATGGCGGCCGGCGTTGGTATACACGGCAAGGGGTTTAGGGCACGTACAGAGATGACCCTCAACGAGGGTTGTGGGAAAGACCTTATTGTTCACAAAATGCCACACAGCACACGTCCCACACGGGATAATAACGAAGATTCTCATAACTTAAATAATTACGCCTCCCAAGTCATACCTAAGTACATGGATAGAGAGTAATTTATTTGTACGTCCACTCTTGTCTCCCGTCCTACCTCTCCTGCTTTGCCCCGCACGCCGATGGGGTCTGAAAAGTGGGAGCGCTGCTGATTGGAGGGAACAAAAAGGCCTAAGGAAGATTAAACAAAAGAAACTAGAGACTAAAACGGCTCTTAATGAATTCTAATTGATGAAGCGTAACTCAAAATCTTTAAACAGAAGCAAAATAAAGCGCAAAAGAGTCCACCGAATATCCTAAATTAAATGGTAGTTCGGCACGCAGCCGAGGGATGACACTACCGGCACTAAAAGATTAAACGACAAAAAGAGGAAAATGCAGAAGTGCAAATCTAACGTTACACAGGATATAAGAAACTGTACTTTTTACTGTAATCTGAGAGTACAGAAACGGACGTGCGTGCGGACCCTTGCTCGGTTTATGATACACTACGTCAGTGTATCATTGTCAATGAGACTCGAATGCGCGGTTGCCAGTCACAAAGCACTGCCCCGTTCCGATGTGGGCATACGTTTATGTAAGTTATGTTTGCCATCGGGCAAAATTCTAGTTAAAAATTTTACTTCTGTTGGGGTAAAGCTAACTATTAACTACTTGTTTAAATCTAGTCGCTCTTATTAGAGCCGTTATAAGGGCAACGAAATTCTATTTGATAGTGTCAAACGGCAAACGTAGTACGTTACAAATATACTTTTGCAAGTGCGAATGTACGCATCCGCAACGATGCTCAAAAACGGCGACCGAGGAACTGTGCGGTGGCTGTCGACCGCTGGCCATTCACAAGATTCTGTGTATCCATATAAATAGATGGGGTGTGCGCTTGTGTGCATGTTTGCGGTAGTTAATTAAGTGTAAAGGCTATATCAAAGGGTGAGTTCGAGTGTAACAAAGATTGCTTTGATACAGCGCTAGCCCTTTCTCGTCTCTTCCTATCTTTGTCTACGCGTGATTCGTTACGGCGACACTGATGACTCAAACACAGATTACAACAACTAACAACAATGGTATCACTGTTATACAAGCACTGAAAGCGCACGAATACGTGTGTTCAGCGAGTGTAATGTAACGTATGTGCGTTGCTCGATGAGGATGTTTCCCGCATGATCTTGCTTCTCGAGATCCAACATTATCAAATTGTGAAATTTGATTTGTATAAGTTATAGTTAACTGATAGCGTATACAGTTATGCATATTTGTTATTTTCCTTAACATTGGTAGCTGTGTATTCACATCATATTACTTTTGTCTGCAATTGGGGAAGTCTGTTGGGACATAAACATACCTATATTATTATTATTATCTTAAGTGTTAAAAAATAAATATTAGTTAAAAGTGTTGAATAAGTATCTAGTTGGTTCATCATGCATTTATTTGGTTAAAATCAACAATATTATAATTGCTTCCCTCCTTTGTGAGCGAAAATTTAATAAAGGTAATCTAGTAGATGTCCACAGAGAAAAACATCAAATCATTATCGATATCTATCATATAATTTCACTCTGGGTACTGATCAATTACCTCCTTTATTATTAAAAGATTGTGCACGTGTTTTTGCGGTACTCTTGTCCTACATCTTCAATCTTTCGATTAAAACCGCTTCGTTTCCCGATATTTGGAAAACCACGCGTGTTGTACCTGTCTTTAAGAAGGGTGATAGGCAAGGTATTAGTAGTTACCGTCCCATTGCTATTATCAATAACTTTGCGAAGGTATTTGAAAAAATGCATTTACTCTATTATTTACCCTTCATTACATCCACTTATAAGCAGCAATCAATATAGTTTTGTTAGTAAGCGCTCGACTGTTTCCAACCTGGTAGAGTTCACTCAATTTGTATCTAACAACATTGATAACAATAAACAAACTGATGTTCACTGATTTTGCTAAAACCTTTGATCGTATTGACCATAGTCTTCTTCTAGATAAGATGAGTGCTATTGGCTTCTCTGCTTAACTAATTACCTTATTTACTTCGTATCTCAAGAATAGAAAGAACTATGTGAGATATATGGGCTACGATTCTTCCTACTTCTGTCGGGTGTTCCTCAAGGTACTAATCTTGATCCACTCTAATTCCTTGTCTTCATTAACGATCTTTGCAGTGATTTGTCCTGCCATAGGCTTCTCTTTGCTGATGATCTTAAAATTTTCACTACTGTTCAATGTCTCAACGACGGCAATTACCTTCAGAGCCAGATTAATATTGTATGTGAATGGTGCATTTCCAACAAGTTATCTATGAACGTCAGCAAATGTAGAGTTATGACCTTCTCCCGCAAAGTTAAGCCTCTCGTTCACACTTACTCCTAGGACAACATTGTGTTGGAAAGAAACTTTGCTATCAAAGATCTGGGCATAACATTTGATTGTAGCCTCTCGTTTTCTGACCGCATTCACAACATCTACAATGATGCGCTTAAAATGCTTGGCTTTATAATCAGAACCTCAAGAGGACTTTCTAACATTGATTGCATACTTACGCTCTATTATGCCTTTCTTCGATCTAAGCTAGAGTATTCCTGTGTTGTTTGGTCCCCACTGTATAATTGTCGTATTTATCTCCTTGAGCAAGTTCAGCGGGGTTTCTTAAAATTTCTACACTTCAAAAAACTCACTGTTTACCCTCCTCAAGACTTTAGTCACTCTCTTCTTTTAAATATGTTTAACTTAGATCCTCTTGATCTTCGGCGAAACCAAGTTGATTTAAATATCTATTTTTTCTACTGAACAACTTTATTGATTCGCCATCTCTGCTTAATCAAATTAATTTCAATGTTCCTAGGCTGTCTGCTAGAAATGTTAATACCTTCTACTGCCCTACACCCCGTACTAATATGCTTTTAAAGTCACCTTTGCAACGTATGTGTCTGACATACAACTCTCTTCCCAATGGTGACACTGATGTCAATTTTTCCTCTATTAAGTCTATTGTTGGTCATTGTAAGGGTAGCGCTACCTATCTTTGGCTTATTTGATTTATTTTGTATTTTTTTGTTTTAATTTTGTTACTGTTTTAATTTAGACCATCTATGTACATGACAGATGTACATCTGTCTTTATTCCGTATTACTATTATTATTTTATTATTCCATGTTATGTATTACGTGTTTTAGTTAGTATATTTATATTGTCCTGTAATTGGATTTTCATCTGTTGGGCAACTGAATAAATTATTATTATTATTATTAAAATTTGTAAACATAAAATAAAAATAAGAAATGGAAATGTTTAGAACCATTAATAAGTAAAGGTTTATAATTGTGAAAAAGAAGAAAAAACGGTTCTTATACAAAACATTTAACATTTTATAACATAAGGTGAAAACCTAAAAAAAAAAAAAGATGCACAGATAGGGGGTAATAAGAACAAAATTTTGTATTATCGATTACTAAAGGGAAAGAGCAACATTCGATGATAAATTCTAGATTATTACTGAGTACGGAGTGTCTTGTGTTAATCGTATATTAGTTTAGAGTGTGTATTATGTTTGTCATTCTACTATGTAAGACGGCTCAGTATATTATCATCAAATAATACACATTAAGCAAAACATGTATGGGTTGGGACCCAAATCTTACCTGCATATTATAAAAAGGATAATGAGTCACATATCCTTTCGGTGATCTGTACGTAGGTAGTTGAATATAGAATTTAGCGGAGAACAGATGTGTCTGATTTACTCTTGATTTTACACTTGCCATATCTAGAGAAGGCAGAATCGTTACCAAGTGCATATGTATGTAGGTAGACCCCTTATAACGCGCTATCTTATAACGCGGATTTAGAGTTAGGCGCAATGATTCATAATTTCCCCGCTTTATTTCATAAAAATGAAATCGTTGTTTGTGAATAAATACTTATTCTTACTTCCATGTTTTACATTTCCTTTCGTCCAAAAAATCACGAAACATATTTTCGGCATCCAAAAAGACAATTGCAATAAATCACTTAACATATCCATCTGTTAAATGAATTTTCAGAATAGGAACTTGTTATTTTCTAATTTACTCCTAAGATAATTAGTTTAAAATCTACAATAATTTTGAATATTAGTAAAATAAGAAAGTACGTCCAAAAAAGGTATTGGGAGGTATACACTTTTAATATTTATACATTTCCTGTAGGTGCAACTGAAAGAATTGTTTAAAACTTATTTTCATTCGTATGCGTCGTTTTCATATTTATAGGTACCCCTTCGATATATATATGACGGGTACTGTACATATTCTTGTAATACCCCCAATAACGCGCATCCTTTTTAACAGGCATGGCCCGCTTTATACGTGCACTATCTGTATTTATTACATTGGCAGCTATGACGGTTTTTTTATGCACCAGTAGACTGCATCCAAGAAAGGCATCCTTTGAATGTAGATAATATTGCCACAAAATGTTTTTTTTTTCATTTAGACTAAGCACCATAAAACAGAACAACCCACCCATCACAGAACGCTGGAATACTCTATATTTTGTTTTAATTCTTGTGGAACCCATATGGTTTACTAAGCGGTAAAACTAAGGTGTCATTAAATTGTTAATATACATAGAGATTACGCGGACCTATATAGGTAATAATTTATTGTTATTGAACCTTTCTTGGAAATAATCGCCCACGCGTTCTTCCGACACAGAACGTGAATAAAAATTTGGTATACGTTTATTTGGAACGTTATCGATTTCAAAGAGAAATTATGGATGATAAATGATCGCGAGGAATCGTCAAATGAAAGAAAGAACAAGCAAATAACGAGAGAAGGTATTAATAACTGGGCCGGCTTGTAATTAATGCAGACGCGTATGAATCATTTTTCCTTGCGTTTGATAAATGTCTGCTCCCAAAAATATTAATCGAAATACGTACACCGGATAACTTGCACTCGTGCCAGGCCACTGAACACGTTATTTATTGGCTACATATGAATTACTGATCAAAGTACAATGTATCACGATATGCTATAGTATAGATATACATGGCCTGATCCAAATTTTGTATCTATAATTTGGATTTATAGCGATCGTGTACATTATGTGTTTATATTTAGGTAATATAATTTTATACATACACAATTGGATTGATTTTCATTTTCAACGCATGTTATTTTACTGCCGATATAAATCTATTAATATAAAGTAGTAACCCCCATAGCACAAAATAAAGAGTATTACAATAATCCTATTTTTAAAATGTTTACTGTGTGCATTTAGTTACAAGCGATAAGAGCAAATCTTAATCTCCAAAGTTCCTCTTTATGGACGTTCGCCATTTTCGGTACAGACCTAAAACATTACTTCTTTATTTATGGACACAATTGACGTGGTACTTCCAATACACACGATCATAGTTGGATACTGTTATTACTGTAGTATTACTTAATGTTTAATTCTCGAATAGTGATCGTTAAGTCTCCATTGCCGCTTTTGAATACATTGAAAAATAAAGCCTGACCCAATGAACGTGAGAATAAATATTACGGAAAGCATGCACCCTTTCTCTCTTCCTCCTTTACACTCTAACCATCATCCATCAATTATTTACACCCGGTCACATACACGAATTTCTGGAAGGGATCTTACCCGACCGTATTTTTAAACAAGTGCTGTTACTGCAATAAATCTATGAAAATCCAGAAAACGATTGATTTTTCTTCTTGATTAAGAAGTGTTTTATTCCTTTGTAATGTATATAGATAAGCAGTGGCGGATTCAGGGGGAGGGCACGGGGGCACGTATCCCCCCCCCCCCCGTCATAATTTCTCGCATATACAAAAAAGACATACGTACCTACCTGAACAGGAAATCCCAACCAAATTGTCAAATTTTACCAACACAGAAGTTTAACATGCCTTTTTGGCAATTACGCTTCCTCTGTCAATCCAATTGCAAAGCTCTAACCTTAACTATGTACAACAAAGCACTGTCATTCGTCGAGGCAGCGAAGTCCGCGCTAAATGGAATTCGAGATAACTCTGAAGATCAATTTAAAAGTATATTTTAAGAAATAAAGTGTGTTGCTGAGGAAATGGACATTAATAAGGATTCCTAGAATAACTACTGTTCAACAAAATCGTGCCAATACTCGGATGACTGAACCTATGGATTTTTTTAGAGTAAATATATATTTACCCTATCCCTGGATTGTCTTATTTCCGAGCTAAATGTTCGCTTTGATAAGCAAAAAAATAATACAATAGGGAAACTACAGCAAATATTTCCAAAATTTTACTTTCAATGTAATTTCCCTGATGAAGACATCATTGCAGCTGCTCAAAGTTATATACGTGACTCACCCTCCGCAACAACAACCCTTTCCGGAGGGTTACACTTATGGAAGCAACTATGAATAAAGCAGTTAGGTACATAATTAAAATCTTTCAATACTTTGAAGAGAATTAAGTCACATTTGAGATCGACCATGGGTGAGGAACGATTGAATGGGCTCAGCATGATGAATATAAATAAAAGCATAGAAGTAGATCCTCAACTGGTTCTAGATATACTTGCAAAGAAGCATACTCGAAAATTGCAATTACAATTTATTTAAACCAGTATTACTTTGTTCTTATTTTATATTTACCTATTTTTTCCTATCTTTTATGTGAAAATATAAATCTAAAATTTGAACAATATATGTTAGAGCTATCATCTACTGTTAAGTTTACAAATCAGCAATTTAAGTTTCTCTATTTACCAACTAATGGCGGCATTAATAAGCCTGATTTGTAGATCTCGCAAAAGAATAGTCATTATAAAGAAAGGTTAATCTGCCACACGTTTCAAAGACACGGATAACTGTTACACATTTATTAATAGGCAACTTGTACCTGCAACAACACTCGATACAAAGTCACATAATTTGCCACGTGACTTTGTGCCCCCTGTCGATTCTTTCTGAATCCACGCCTGTAGATAGGCATCTAAAACGTTACTGACGTTATGAATTTTAAATTACCTTCATATCCATTCGGTCCGCGTTTCTGTCTGTTTTGTTGACCGATTTCGGTTTTCGATTTCGTTTGACCCATATGGATCTTTTCACAATCTCCACATGTAATTTTGTAAATACCAGACTTCCTATCCGATTTAGCTTTTCGGTTTTCTAAACGGTTAGGCTACTGTATTCCAAATGTTTATAACAAATTGTCATTTTTTACAACTTGGCTAATTCCTTTCGTTATTCTGTGAAAGTGTACACTGTTGGACCTTTTTAAGAGGGCGATCAACATCTCTACAAAAGAGTAGCCGTTGTACTTTGCAATATTTTTAAAGTATTTAATTTTTTTTTCGTATATGTCTGGGATTAACGGGAAATTAGTTAATATATTCACGAGGAAGATAATCGCGGACATCTTATGTTGACGGTTATTTGCCGAGAACTTATCTCAGACCATCTGCGGTATTTAATACAACAAAATATACGGCAGAAAAATTCATAGCGGAAAAATAAATGAACAATCGTCAACCTTTCTTGGATAGAGTGGTAATTAAAAACAATAGACAGTTAGGAATAGATATATAGAGAACGAATCTGAATAACATAAGATATCCGCGATTAACGTCCTGGTGAATATAGATGAATTAAATTGCCGTTGAACCAGCACAGATACGAAAAAGAATTTAAATACATTAAGAATATAGCAAAGTACAAGTAATTAAACAAGGATACAATAAAAATAATTTAACGTCGGCTGCTTTAGCAAAACGTATAAATTACACAGGCACAAAAGGGGTAGACACGCACATACATAAAACATCTCTTCCAGTTGGTTCTTTTTTGTGACACATTAAAGCTCAAGTTCTTAACTCGGTCCATATATATTCCGGAGCTCCACAATCTGACAAATAGTATGATTGCGCGTATATGGCGCTCACCTACCACATCGGTCCGAGCAGGTCAGGCAGAGCCCGCCTGGTACGGCAAGCGGAGGATGTGTGTTGTGTTGGAGGCAAGGACGTGATCCGCAGCACTTCCCGGCGCATATAGTTGTCCTTCCGGTTATATTGTCCTGGATTTATGTCCTGGTGGTGGTGAGCATTGTCCTGTCGACTGTCTGTCTACTACCATACACAATGCCTGCAATGCAGTCGCTTCACTCGTACGACCTCTTGCCCTAACTACAATACATTATTCAAGGACATGGTAGAGAGCACCGGTTACTTTCATGTTACTGGAGCTTAGTAAATTCCATTTGTTTATCTGTTCGTCGAACATGGTACGTCACTTAAACTAGAGCGTCACTATATTTGTAAAAACCATTAACCGATGAAACGCCATTATGGAACCAAATATGTAATAATTACAAGATTTAAAACTAATCACCTATGTACGTTACATGTGTATCTATTGCCATGATCTTTTACAGCATCTTGTGGTATTGGTATTTTAATATGCGATCGCTCGATCGGTAAGGGCGGTCTTTGTTTTGTAGGGAGTAAGGGTAATATGGGGCCAGCCAGCGACAATTAATGGGTATTTTTTATATCTTGTAAATTAATATAAAACAATTACACATCACACAATACTACACTACAGAAGGGTTTGGAGGAATTGCATACACAATATTGCGGGTCTATCAGACAAAGAACTAAGCACCAGTGGAATTAACCGAACTCAAGTTGCCATCAAAACTAATGCAAAAGAAGGGGAGATTGGAAAAGAGCAGTGGGGAAGTTTTGGAAGGCGTGGAATGAGTGACGAGGGTGCAGGAAGACAGAACAGGGTGGTACACGTCACACACACACACACACGCACATACAAAGGGTATTAACTAAGGCATTTAATAAAACAATTCATTCCTTAAAATTATATGTTCCTGTTATTGTTATAGTAACACTTCCAAATTATATTTTCAAATACATCTTTAGGTTTTTCGATATAATTAAAAAATAGGTTACAATTACTTGATTAAGGCCTAGTCTTTTCACCATCTGGCAAGGTGTGTAGTAACTACTTGCTGGATAAAATTAATCCGTCGGTGTAAACAATTTTGCGTATATTCATCTAATTTTATTCCTTCGGTTGTTATTCTGAGGTACCCGGCATTTTAAAGAAATTATTATAATGTACGGAATATTGAAATGATAGTCGTGCACTTAGTAGTGCAAATCAGCGATTTCACTGCTGGCTAACTTAAGATTGATTAATGAGTAGTCGATCTCCTTTGCTCCAATGACATCCCAAGAAATAGAAAAAGTAATCATTGGTATTAAGAATAAATACACACTTGATATACATATATTACAGCATGTCAACTATTTTGCTGAACCATATACGAAGAGAAGTTAGTGTGATTTTGGCTCATATATTCAATGCTTGCGTAGAAGAAGGTATGTTTCCGCCTCAACTAAAAATAGCGAAAGTTATTCCAGTGTTTAAGAAATGAGATGTAAATATACCCTAAAATTACAGACCAATATTGCCGACTATATCCAAGGTATTTGAGAGGGTAATTGTGAATAGGCTATCCAATTACTTAGAAAAAAGGAATTTCTAATGAACATTCAGCATGGATACCGGAGTGGACGTTCAGTGTCTTCGGGAGTGCTTGAGGTAGCAAATTGCATTTACCAAACATTCGAAGAAAATCTTTATACGAAAATTAATATGCTAGATCTATCACAAGCATTTGATTCTGTGAGCTCCGAGATACTAAGCAGCAAGCTGGGGCACTATGGAATAAGGGGGAAAACATTGGATCTCCTAAAATCATATTTATCTGACAGGAAACAGGTAACAGAGCGGAATTCTACTACTTCTGAACTTAGAAACATTAAGTATGGGGTCCCGCAGGGATCTGTCCTTGGGCCGATGCTTTTTATAATATATGCAAACGACTCACCTGCTAATGTACGAAACGTAAAACTGTGCCTATACGCCGACGACACATCCTTGATGGTACAAGCGTCAAAGTTGGAGGAGGTTTATATCAAATCCGAGAAAGCAATTGCAGTAGCGTGCGAATGGTTTGGTGCTAACAAACTCAAAGTTAACACGGTAAAAACCCAAGGCCACAAAAACACGGTAATCAATTCCGATGTTAGGTTTTTGTGTTTAAGTTTAGACACCAAATTAAATTGGTCAGCTCGCATTGAGTATCTTTTGAAGAGACTGTCTTACTCTCTGCGAAGATTAAGGCAAGTAACAACTCATAATGCGACTAGAATAGGATATTTCGCCACCTTTCACTCCTTGCTGAACTATAAAATCATCTTTTGAGGATCTGCTTATGAGGCGTCTCGTGTGTTTGTTCTACAAAAGAGGGCGATGAGGTCATTATGCAAACTACGGTATGATGAAAGCTGCAAAGGCCATTTCAGAAAAGAGAGTATACTGACGTTACCATCTTTGTTTATCCTGAGTGTAGTTACACATGTGCACAACAACATGAATAAATTCCCGCAGAACGGAGATAACAATGAGCATGCAACTCGCAATCGAAAAATCCCCAGAATACCGTATCACAGGCTCAAGTGCACCCAAAACGCAGTGGACTATTGGAGGGCTAAATTATATAATCCACTGCCGCCTGAGCTGAAAGGCCGAACGACTGAAGCGTTCAAAATTGCAGCGAAAAAATTACTGATAGAGAAGGAATACTATACGATTAATGATTATTTGTTGGAGATGGGAAGTGATATATAGTGTGTTTTAGTTTATTTTAATTTGTATGTTTACTGTTTAAGTTAGTGACCTATGCTTTTCTTATACAACTCTATTTGTTTATGTATGTTATTACTACATTTCACTATATTTACAGTTTGTGACGATATTTGTAATGGTTTAATTGCAAATATATATATTATATTATGACAAGGACACAGAATGTAACACAAATCAGCTGCTATTCGTCAACATACAACATATAAACGTAACGTTATAAGTAAAGATAGCAAGGACTGTGGGGCAGTACAATATACACACTGTTCGGATTACTCCTCCCGCACAAGTATTGATTAATTCGGGACGACACGTGTTTCGGGAATACGTGGATT